>OX235279.1:55961316-56055592 GCA_944472155.2 Trichobilharzia szidati | reverse complement strand
AGAAACAAGAAAAATAAAAAATACAAGACATAATAAATATACTCCATTTTCACAAAAATAAGCGCTTATAACCCTCTATAGGCATGAACGCGATAACCCATACAATGTGCAAAAATACATCGCGATAGTCTTTATCCTCACCCGACTTCTGGTGCACACATTTCTTGAAAAAAGCGAGTTTTAAGCATAAATTGCACATATTCATGAAAACAAATTAAGTCCTCACAGTCAGGTTAAACCAATTTCTGTAAATAAATCTGTCAAAGTCATCAGTTCGTTCATTCGGTAGTTTTGCTTTGGGCTGCTATAGTTTAGAGTAACCGAAATTTACATTGAACTGTTACGTAGGGAGAAGCCACATTAATACCAATTCAGGTCCCAAGAGTCGGATTTGATGGAGCAGCCAAATTCGTTGGATACTTCAGGTCATTCGGATTCAGATTACAAGGATAGGAGGCTCTTGTTGCCTATGTCAATCCTTGCGATATATACCTCCGCAGAGATCCAGTTTCTCTTTGAAAGCGTTCACCGATGGGGCTGTTACTACTGAATCAGGTAAGGAGTTTCAGTCGTTGACTACTCTGCGAGAGAATCTAAATTCCACACGTATGGTGAGGATATACATTATCGCGTTTTAAATCTTCCGCGCTTAAGGGTTTTCTCGTCTTTCATTGGCTATAACAGTGGCGGTCGATTGGATTTTGATTCGTCCTAGGTAGGTGCCATCGTGTGTGGTTGTGTTATGCGTTGTTTGCAAGCAACTTTGACGAGTATAAATGTAACATTTGACTATTCTAACGTTGTGTCACTGTTTGGCCAAGTTAAACTTTAGACACCAATAACTACCAATCAGCGATGACGTCGAATTATCCAATGAGATTCACGAACGTAGTTCAATGTTGTATAGCGCTTGATTCATTTCAATGCGTGCCCTAACATGGTTACGTTTGCAGTTCGAGGAGGATAGTGTAGTTCAGTATTGCCTTCTGATTGGTTAAAATTGTCCTTGTCAAGGTCATTTGTCCGTTCGTTCGTTTGGGTTCCTAAAGTTTAGAGTCACCCCAAATTTTGTATATCTGCAACTGTTGGGTACTGCAGCAGCCAGTGAGAGCGGCAGCTGCGGAGACGGAGAATAGCTTCGTCTCAACAGTCCAATGGTATCAGCATTGTAGAGATATCGCATCATGGAAAATGGACAGAATTACTTCTCTGTCAGGCGTGTAGGACGTAGTAGTTCATGTAGACGAGACAGTGTTGATAAAGAAGAAATACAATCGGGGTCGTCAGAGAGCGAACAACATTTGGGTTATCGGTTTATACGACACGTCCCTTCGAAAAGGGTTTGTCAAAAGGATAGGAGACAGGAAGGCAAGCACTTTGATACCTATTATAACTCGACTTGTGAAAAGGGGAACAATTGTGCATACGGACGAGTGGAAAGGCTATGATTCCTCGTCATCTCTGCGTTACATTCACCATAGAGTGGACCACTCGAATGATTTCGTCGATCCTGTTACTGGGACTCATACGAATTCAATTGAAGGTTTTTGGCGGAGATTGAAAAATTGGATCCGGGCTATAAATGGATCGAAAGAGGATGTGATTTTAGTCATTTCGACGAATATATGTACAGAATGTGGTGCGATTTTTTTATTGACAGTCCCATGTTGAGTTGGGAGATGTTTTTGTCCCATGTTCGAGAAAGATACCCATTGTAACCGTTTTATACTTTTTTCCATGCATTTTTGTACAAATATACGCTTCCAATTATCATAAACGCCTCTTTAATGTGATTGGTCCGTTCAAGGTCGTTTGCTGATTGGCTGTTATTGGTGTCGAATGTTTAACTTTGTCATTTCACTTAAAGCGTGATGTCAATCCATATGGTTACGGATGTTGACGTATAGTGTAAGACGAAGTGTACACGAGACGAATAATTTAATAGGTTGAGCTGTAGCAGTCGTAGTAAGATTTCGCTTACGTTGAATTATGCCAACAACTACTTTCTCAGGTCTCATTGATTAGTCAGGCTTCCATCTCGTCATGATGACAAATTTAGTTTCACTCAGATAGAATAAGAAAAGCATGGTAAGCAGGATGTTAAATATATTTAATGAAGAAGAATAACAAGTAAATGTCTTAACACAATTGTTTTTCGTGATTATTTCGGCGATGTCGAATTGCTGTGACCAGGTTGATTGACGTTGCCGGACATCTGCAAATAAGTGACTAAAGTGTATTTTTGTAAGTCACTGAAGTTAGAAAAAGTAATGTAGAAGTTAAACGCTTTATATTTGCCTACCTTTGCTGAAAAAAGTTCATTCTCCTCTCTCATTCTTTGGTCATGACAGCATTCTTCTGTGGTTTTCACTGTCACATACATTGTTTATCTTCTAAAGTACAGCACCATGTAAATAATAATAATAATTTAATATGTCGTATCAACGGGTGTTTACAAGGAATGCATGCCATTTCTACAGGCGCAATAAATTGTCATATAAATTGCAATCGTGAAGTATCATAAATTAATACTTTTTCAAAAGTTTAGATTGTTTAATTATTGTACAAGCAATTAGAACAGGTTATCATAAATGTTAAAGTGTAAACCCTTCACAATGAACACTATATTTGGGTAAGTGCTATGCCCTCTCGTAATTTGAAGCTATTTCGCGAAGAGAACAACGTCCTGATAAACTGCGAAATGGCATAAAATGCAATTATCGAAAATGCGTCATTGAAAGTCTACCTACAAGATATACGCGGCAAGTAGCTATAAAGTCCTTGGAATGGTAGTATACCATTGCAATGTTTAATGCTATTCATATCGGTGTAAGCATGGAAACTATGAAGTTTTCGATGGAAATACAGATTTGTTTAAAACTGGTGTTGTCGTGTTTCTAATCAAAGCAACCAGACTTTAAGCAAGCGACCAATACGCACAAAGAGTAAGCCTCAGCTTTAATAAAGGCTTATCCAGTTAAGAAAAAATGGAGTGTAATAGTGCGTAAATAAAAAGAGTATGGTGTAGTAGATAAGTGATATTTCAGTGACAAGTAAATTGAAAGATCTGCATGCTTGGAATTCATGAAACAACCTGACATGTAAGATCTCTCGCGAATTTCTGTAGGGCTCATTGGGTAGCATTGATGCTTTGGTGTCCTTCTGAACTTTGAAAAGATGACTTACAAATGTAAAAGGTATTAATCATCGAAACTACAGTAATATTTTCTGGCTGTTCGGAATTTTTTCCTTTGATGCAGTTTCTTATCAACAGTTTGCAGTATTCATGGTGAGTTTATCGGAAACTTTATTCTTTCTTCATTTTCACCAACCGTCTCTTCACGCACAATAGCATGCAGTAACTACATACACACAAGCATTGTAACCTGATCATCACAAAATCCCTACAGATAATTTGTTTAATAATAAATGCTTTAAAAATATGAGTCATAAGTGCACCTTCCATAACCTTCATAGCCACAAGCAATCCATTAAGGATCTCAGAATATCTTAGTGATCTGAAAATGAATAATTATTAAGACTGATATAACTCAAGTAACAGGTGTAGTAGTTGCAGGACACAGCTGCTAGCTACTACTCGTCAGAAAGCTGATACTAATTTGAAGCAGTCTGACATTTTAGAAGAACCATATATACTATACTTCTTGCCCCAATGCACACTGATATCAACATAATTTGATGCCATTTTATGCACTGAGCAATTACGGTCTTCCGAAATTCCATGTGACAATGTAAACTAAACTAGTATCACATCTTCGCCTGAGCAATTTTAACTAGGAACTTCATCGAAATGGACATAATCACCAGGAAATCCAGCAGCTTGTCTCATTCATCGCATGATCTCTTCTATGTGTCATGAAATACTTTAATCATCATGGATGATAATAAAAGTGTTTAACATCCTATAAACGTACTTCTAACATATGTCTGTGGGCTATTTCTCTTTCAAATGCCCGATTCTCACAGAATAACTGCTATTACAACAACCTTTGTCTGTAGTCAATTTATAGCCTTAAGATCTATAACAACTCGCAAATAACAAAGCTTTAAGGCTCTAAAACGCAAATAATAGTCTTTGCATGCAAAATTTCTTATAAAGGATGACTTTGTTTAGTAACATATCGTCTGGGATATTAAGACAACTTCACCCATTAATACAAACAGTACAGAAAAATATTGCTTTTTCTGCTATAGAAGCCCAAAAAGAGTCAAATAAAATCTATTTTTGCAAAACTGAACGATTATAACACCTCTATAGACGTGGACGCGATAACCCATGCGATGCGCGATAATATATCACGATGACGTTTATCCTCACCCCACACGTATTTTATTCGACCTCGATTTGAGTGCCTTCTCGCGGTGACTTTGTAAGTGTATTCTGGAGCGAGAGAAAAAGATTGAAGTGTCAATCCCTAAATCACCCTCCAATATTGGGTGTGCCAAAATTATATTGCCTCTCCTCCTTCAGTATGATAATGGGAATAGATTTAAATGCTACATCATCTCGTGATAATAGTAACATATTTTAATCTTTCCACATTAGGGACGACAGTGTACAGGTTTCATCAATATACGATTAGTGTTTCAGGCGGACTGTATCAAAATATCGCTATAATGAGGAAGATAGGATAGTTGGAGGGTAATGTCATCTACACAAATAGTCTACTTTATTTAGAAGCTACACCTTTCGGCATAGTATCATTCAATGAAGACTTCAAGTCTCAGGATATCAATACAGCCTATTTTCGTGTGAAGAACGGTACTATTTGACAAAAGAATTCTATTAGTACTTGGAAATCGCCTGTAAATGCCAACAGAATCGTATGCGGGAACCTAAGTTATCATGTAGATGTGCTTTTCAATCTTTCTGTGGTTGGACAGGAATTATTGTAAGTTGAAAGGTTATCTCTAAGTGGATTTCATATATATTTGACCTGACTGGTGCAGTGTACTATGGGTTATTTGAATTCAATGTAGAAAATATCTCGACTGTATTAATATTGTACCATTGTCTGCTTAGCTGACTGCTTGGCTAACAAATATAGGTGGTTCTCGTGATTGTTGCAAGTGCAGTGAAGTGGAGAAGAAAATTACTCGTTTAAATTTCCTTGCTGTTCCACTTCATTATTATTTGTAATACTTGACGATTGTAATTTATAACACAACTGATCTTGCCTGTAAAAATAGCTTGCATCTCTCGTAAACACCCGTTTATAAGAAGACATAAACTATCATTATTATCAGTCTACACTGGGTGCAATCCACTTCTGGTGTTACTTACGATGAAAATGCTGACAAAACTATACAAGTGTATCACTTATTTTAAATTATCACCGAATTTGGATATAGATGAAGAATAAGACTCGATGTCGTACACAGCAAAGTTATATGAGGGAATGACTTCAAGCTTTATTTTTTCCCAAATATTTGTAGTCCATCCGAAACATACTTGGGTTTTTTCAAAAGAATGGACACGGAACAAAGAGTACCCTTTTTGATAAATTCATCGTCAGGTTATACATAATGAATGAATGAATTAGTCTTATGACCAATATTATTGTTTAAATAACAGCAAATCAATAATATTGATAGATTACAGTTGAACAGCATCAACATAAAATAAGCTGAATGTCAGAAGAACTATGGAAAATAATAGTGCAAATTCATGAGTTTATAGTTTCTACTGAGTGCCAGGGCAGTAGTAGGAGCTGAACTTGTTTCTTTTGAACACAGAGCACTGGTTGTTTGAGGCGAATTGCAATAGCTGTTTGGAGCATGCGGTGCTTCGACGATTTTGGTAATTTATTACGCACCCGATGTATTATAGAGAAGGATTCTTCTACGCTGGCTTTGTGACCAGTTTGCACCAGATGGTCTAATATCGAGCTGTTAATAGTTTTGACTACACCTTTCCTTAGCCATAGTGGAATATGTTCTCGAGCACGAAAAATCAAGTTCCTAGAGCAACGGCCAATATAACTCGCTCCACAAGCGCAGTTGAATTGATAGATACAATTTGAAGTGGCTAGTCTAGGTACTTCATCTCTCAGTCGAGGTAGCACCATCGGTCCTGTCGAGAATAATACATGTAGTTCGCCAGCATTAAAAGTTCTTTGAACTGATTTTCTTAATTTCTTCGTAATTATCTCGTTTGGTATATCGCCCATGAGTTTTAGTCGTATATATAAAAGCTTCTTGTTTACAGACAGTGAGTAGTCCTTTACCGCTTGCTTTGTCATGTGTTTCTTGATAAATTTGTCAGGATAACCATTTTCGATCAAAGTATCATATACAATGCTTAATTCGTCTTCAGTTACTTCCCCTGAGCATAGAGCTCTAACTCTGTGGCTGAGGGTCTTCACTAAATTTCTTTTGTAATTGATAGGAACGAAACTGTGAAAGTGTGTATATTGTCCTGCTTTTTCTATGCGAATTTCTTTTTGTGCTACCGTCTGGTTTTCTTGTAAGTAGGACATCCAGGAAGGCAATTCTGTCTTGGGATTCCTCTTCGCATGTGAATTTCATAGCCGGATGTACTTCATTGAATTCAGTAATTATTGTACTCCTATCAGAACCATTATCACAAAGAATAAAGGTATCATCCATATATCGGCAATAAAATCAGAGCTTATTGATAAGGTTGTTCAGAGGTCCATTTTCTGGCTTACTTAGAAAGAAATCAGCCAGAATGGGACCCAATGGGGAGCCCATAGCCACCCCTTCCACTTGCCTGTAAAGCGTGCCGTCAAATTTGAAGTTTACATCCATGTTACATCTTAATATCAATTCTTTTAGGATTTCAATATGGATTCCAATGTTTTTCGACTGCCTGTCCACTTGTTCACATATATAATTAACTGTATCTATCAGAGGTAAATTTGTGAATAACGATGTTATGTCCAGAGATATCATGGTTTTGTTCTTGATATTAATATCTTTTATTTTGTCTACGAATTCAAATACACATTTGACTCTATATTTCACTCTCTTATGCAATGGTTTGAAAATATTTACTAACCATCTGGGTAGAGCATGGTAGGGCGAATTTTGCATATAAAGTATTGGCCTTGACGGTACCCCTGGTTTATCCACTTTAGGCAGGCCATGCAATCTTGGCGTATACGTGCCCGTTGGTCTGATTTCTTCATATAAACTTTCAGAAATTATCTGCTCCTCCCTTAGTTTCCTCAAACGTCTGGTTAATTCATTCTCTATTTTTTTTACTGAAATCTTTCTTCTCCTCAAGTTTTTGAAACTTCTGTGTGTCCTTCAATATATCCTTCATCTTTTAATATAGTCACTTCTATCAAGAAGGACTACTCCTAACCCTTTATCCGGCTTTGTGATTATCAGTCTCTCATCATTTATCAGTCCTTTTAATTATTCTCTGTGCTCCTTTGTCAAGAAACTTTTACTGTTGGATTTGAGGTTTTTGTACTAAAAACAACAATCTACTAGACTGGATTTGAAGCGTTCTACTTCGAAGGTGGATGATGGAGCTAGATCCCTTGTTTGACTAAATAGGTTTTCAAATTCAGTATCAGTATCCAAGTGATTGTTTCGGTCTATCACAAAATCGAAGGCCAAGGGAAAGTACTTCAAGTTGCACCTTATTTAATTCAACACTACTATAATCGTAGACGTACTTTTTAGGATATGCTGGAAATTTACCAGCCTCTGGCTTCCTTCCAAGTCCTTTCATGAGCATTATCTGCTTCTTCTGTGCTCTTCGTTAACTAACTTGGGTAACTTATTCCATAAATGGCGTTCGAAGATCTTCTAGCAGTTCATATACCGCATATTGCCTGCGAGCGATATTCATTTCATTCTCTTGAATGAATGTACACCAAGAGTCCGTTTGGTTTAGTGCATATCGTTTCAGCGTCTTCTTATTAGGATGAACTCTATATCGACGTAGAAACTTGTAATAAACTTTAGGATAGTGATTTAACTCAATGCAATTGTTAATGAAGTCCAACGTAGCCTTCGTTTTATTGAGCTTAGCGTTATACTTCAGGTACTCATCGAGAACCCTCAACGCTACAGGCGGCTCACAACATTTTAACTGATTAATGCGAAGACAATATTTCTATATGTCTTGATGTGCTCCATTGAATGACTGGTTATCGCATTGTTCCCACGAACCGAAGACAAAAACGACTGCAACCATATAATTTAACCATAAACCAAATTTATGTAATTTAAATAATACTTATCCATGCCTGTACAATTGGTGTGTCCTACATATGTATTTTATTATATTTATTATTATTAAATATGCCTACTAATCGTATATGGGATTTATCATATTGATGATGCTTGCACACTGGCGTCCCTCATGTTCCAAACGTGGGAATATATTATTATTAGATTAATTTAATACGTGGCATGATTATACACATGAATCGTGGTGATTATGAGAACTAAATCTATTCAGCTTTATTATTATTATTATCAATCTACTGTCTGTTATGCCATTCCCACTGACACTGTAAACTTAATGTTGCAATGTTTTTGATCACCAATAGTGGAGATGTATTTCTCCTTATATTTTCATTAACATGAAGCTGTACAGATGCCGCATCACGACTGAAAGTTTAGGTTGCATTATGTGGCATTGTTATTCTCATCAACACAACAGGTCTGTGTACCTTACAATATATTAAGTATTTCTCTATTCTGTTAACACTCTGCATAACTTTTTAGAGTTGAGACGTATGTACTTCATATCTGATGGCCATAGTTTACTGGATATGAGAATGTAATTTCTGTAGGATTCATAAAGCTATGCTCACTGGACATTACTGAGATTTCGGACCGATTTCTAAGCTACACATTTGCAATACTTCATTTAATGTAAATGTATCTAGTGTGAAGTTGATCTGCAAGTAATCTTAATAGGAGAAAGATTCCCAAATAATATAGATGTTCAGAGGTTGTCTTGGAATTTGCGTATAAGCCTCTAATACCGGAAAACATATGAAGTCTATTTATGCACACGGTGCCAATATCAAAAAACCAGCTGTGGACTGCAGATATATTTATTTGCATGAGATGTTACTTAGTATTAACAGAATCAGTGTATTCATAGTGTATGCTAATATGTGGAATTATCTTTTATAACTTCGTGTTGTGCTAGTGCTTACATGTGCTCTATTTTTTCAGGTATAC
This sequence comes from Trichobilharzia szidati, assembly GCA_944472155.2. Lineage (NCBI taxonomy): Eukaryota > Metazoa > Platyhelminthes > Trematoda > Strigeidida > Schistosomatidae > Trichobilharzia > Trichobilharzia szidati. The sequence goes on along the minus strand of OX235279.1, from coordinate 56,046,397 downwards.
GGAGGTTGTCGAATATGAAATCAGTGGAAATATCACTCGGTTAAACTAAGGCCAATACCCTTCATCAAAATATTCTTTTGTAAATTGATGAAATGTTTAATATACTCTTGATTTCTACTTCCTCTAGACTTTTTCAGTGCGTCGCTATACTATGTGCTTTTGTAATAAGTGGATTCGGATCAATGCATGTTAAGCTAGTGGGATGGATATTTACTATAGAATTATCCGCCTGTTACTTTAGTCATTCATAGGATTTCGTATCTGTTTCTACACAATAGCACATTGTAAAAGCTAAGTAGGATTTGGCAATTTGAATAATAATTCTGTACTGTTCGATACGCTTAAGTCGCCTTATCTAGCCAGCTGCAAGTCTGAATACTGCTAAACGCAAAGTATGTAGTACAGGTAAATGTAGTGATCTAGGGTTGATAGCTACTTCACGAATCTGTTAATGTGCAGTGACATCATCAAATAGACTGCTTACTTGACAATGAGCAAAGAAGCAAGTTTTACTTGTTTCTAATAAGCCGTTGAATTATGTGATGTTATCTAATGTCCATCATTTCTATGATCAACAACTGCGGTATTCGCGTATCTACTTTATGGATATAAAATAACTTCCGCCTTTATGCATCTAATTACCTCCAGTATTACAACAATATTCCCTGTCCATTTGATGTGTGTACACTAAACAAGTCTTTCACACTTTCTCCCACAAATACCAAGCTTTCTAGTGTCACAACTGTTAATGAAACCAGCTTTCCTGGTTTCAATGCAAATGACGTTCTAAAATGCCTCCCCTTCTTGTAGCCTAGGACAAGACGGTTTGGCTAGCCTTATTGTTAAAAAATGTGCAGATATCCTGTATTATCTTCTCATGGACATATTTAATGAATCTTTTTCCAGAAATGTCGTGACAGCCGTTTGGAAGGACATCAAAATTGTACTTATACCCAAGTCATCTACTAGAACATGTATTAAATTTAGACCTCTTGCTACTATCTCTCCTTTTTTAAAAACTATGGAAAAGTTACTCTTACTTCACTTAAAGCCTCCCTAGATTACACACCTACTTTCGACTTAGTACAAACGAATGAACTGGAAACAATGGCTTCTGCCACCCAAACATGTTCATGTGTATAATTTCCAAAACTTCTACATAGTACTAATTCATAAATAGCTGAAAGACAACTAGAACACTAAAAGCCGCATGAAAGCAGCGTATGAAACAATAACAATGAAACGAATACACTGACCTGGTGGTAAAAACATTCGAAACCAACGAAATAACTAGTTTTTTCCAACATGGCCGACTAACATGGACGGAAATGACCTTTGAGTGTCCCACTCCACCAATGACCTTGGACGCGACAGACAATTCCTGCCATTATTTTCCTAATTATCGCGTTCTAAATTTAGCGCGCTTGGGGTTTTCTTGTTTTTCACTGACTAGAACAGTGGCGGTCGATTTGATTTTTCATAGGTATCTACTGATATAGGCGGCTTTGTGTGGTTGCGTTATGCGTTGTTTGCAAGCAGATGGGATGAATATAAATGTAGCATTTGAATATTCCAATTTTTTCACTCTTTTGTGTTTGCACAAGGCTTGTTTCATCATATACTCCATTGGGATTGGTTTGCCTATCGATGTCTACGAACGCGTGAGTTGTTTTGCTTTTCAAGAGTTGTGGTTATAAGTGTGATATTTTCTCGATCGATTTTTCTCAGTCATGCATTGTAATATTGCGTTTTTTACGGGGTTGTCTTCAAATAGCTGTGGCACCCAAGCTTACTATAATGCTGAATTAAATCTCACTAATTCTGAAATAATGCTAGCATCCTATAGCGAGTAAATTCTGAAATGGATTGTTCAATGGCACAGACTAGAACTCAGTGCTTGTTTTCAGCATGACCGGCACTGGTTCAACACTGTGTTCATTTTCTAGGCATTTTCAAAAGTAGATCAGGACTTACTGGGTTAGCTTATCAGCTTTATTTCAGCCCTTTCAGATCATTTTAAGCACTGACTGGCGTTACTTCAGAACGAAGACTTAATTCAGCACATAGTGGCAATTTTTCAGCCTTATTCAAGCCCTCTCATCTCATATTCAGCACTGACTAGCATTACTATAGAGCGAAAAGACTGCTACTAATTATCATCACCTGTGTCCTACGCCTGAGCGATTCATTTAGTTTGTAGAAAGAAATCCGTTTTAATAATTGAGGGAATTTTGTATTAGAAACTGTTGTACAATGTCACTGCAAATCCGTCGAGGGAGATTCACTGGTATCATCCTGTAAATAAGCAAAATAAAAGATTAGTTGATGAAAAATTGTGGTCATCACATTCTCAGCATTTACATTTCGGAAAGTTTGCTTACATAACTGCCACTGTTATATCCCATGGTATCTTTTCCGTCTGCCTAGAAATAAAAAGAATGTTGTGATTACCACATGTTGACTTATAAAACGAAGCGGGCGTTTCACAACATTACCTGAATTCCTTCCTTCCGGTTACACCTTTGGACACAATCTTCCAAATTATGAAAGTACGATTTCGTGGCCTTATCTATTTTCACCAACCTCCCTCGACGTCATTAGTTGGCCGGAGAATTGCGCCATAATTACATCCATTAATTACTTCATTAATGAATTTTACATTTCATTATTTTATAAAAGACATAAGGCACAATGCTGGACTTTGTCAAACTCCCTTGGAATGTAAACTTCAAACCCACTTCAGGTTTTAGAACATTGTGCACCATGACTTTAAGTGATAACTTCGGATCACGCAGAAGGCAGGCAACCATTTTAGCAGTCTACAGAAAATGATAATTAAATGTGTCAACTCACAAATAACCCCTTGTACTTTTCGTCTCTTAAAGATGCTTCCAGGATCCCTAAGTGGTCTTCATTCTCGATCGGAAACTGCAGTATGAAGTCATCGTTTGCTGGAAGGTTGGTTTCCAGTCGAAATTTGTTGTTAATTGTAAGAATATTCAGGATTTTCGTACACAAATCGATAAGTTCCATTGCAGCATCTGTAAATAAATAATTTTTAAGTACTAACCGGTTAATTTCTTAAATTTCATTGAATAATCGACAGCTTCGTTAGACGGCAATCTGAAGGAAGTGTACTAAATGTAACAATTATTCCTACTGGTTAGATGCAGTTGTTGTTTTTTCACCAACAGGAGATGAAGACTGGAAGTTTGGAGCATTCGAAGTACTGAAAATGAGTAGCATTGAATTAGGTTAACACCTTGGAATTGGGGTTGCAAAGTCATCGACTATATTATAATCTGGATATTTTGGTCTGATGCAACCAACGTCACTGGCAGCTACATCAATATCCCTCTCATTTTTCTTTGCATCCCTGAAAATTATTTTAGACAGAAAACGGTACCTATCTTTTAGGTCTCCTGCCAGGCGTTGGCAAAGTGTCATCGTTCATGTCTACCTTCTTTTTATAAAGATCTTTCAATTCAACTAATAAGCCCCTAGAAACCTCACTGAAGCCATTCAGTCTTCTCAAACCACTATGTATGCCAATTAGGAAAACGTCAATGACGTATGGAGTTGTGATACGACCTAGGAATGGCCACAATTGCCGCGAAGAACTGTTCGACATAGATAAACTGTCATAGTTAATTTGCAAGTCAATATGTTGAAAGGTACCGTAGTCAACCTAAATATATAGATAACGCTGCAGATTTTCTTTCAGTCCTATATGATAGTAAACAACTTGTCTAAGAAATCTAGGTACACACATGCCGCTGTCTCTTAACAAACCTTTTATGGTTGTTGGCACATGTGGATTAAATTTACGCATACAGTCCAAGAAATCTTGCGCAATACCCCCTGTTACATTGGATGATAGGAACGATTCCATAATTGACTTTCTGACCAGCTCTTTGTATGTCATATTTCCAGAGACAACCTGAAGTTTCTATTAAAATTATTTATTACATGATAATTCATGTTACTACGAGTTGATCATGGATTGATATCAGTTAGAGAATCCCAGGTCGAATCCCAGTGGGTGCATACTGCCGATGATTCCCAAACTAGGATGAAACAGTAGCTGTTCAGTGCTCCCTGGTTTTCAATCGTTCTCTAACTGATATCAACCCGTGATCAACTCGTAAAAACATAACTAACCCTTACAAAGCAAACTATAGAAAATTCATTTTACGGTTTTCCTCAATTTGTGAAACAACAGTGACGGTCTCACTAGCACTAGGTATATCCACTGTTCCCTGCACAGTTGAATTTGAAGGCAAAGGTACTGTTTTATCCCTTGCCAACTCTTCCCTAGATGCGCAGTAACTTTTCCAGTCACTAAATGCTGCATCACCGTTTTTGACGGCGATAAAATGTGGAGAAGCTGTATCCAAGGCATTCATGAAGAAGACATTCTTCTCCTACTACTTGTTGCAGAATGTTGAATACCCGTATCTAACACATTATCTGAGTTGTTTTCCTTCTAATAGAAGTCGACAAATATACACCGAAAATCTAACTCACCTGCATGATTTATAAATCCTGTAAGAATGGTCTCTGTATATAAGGAGTACCGCTTATATACCTCTAGGCAAACATCAGTTATTTTAATATGCAAAGGGATGACGGGTGAACTGTAATCGCAACTGTTAACATTTTCCTTAAAGCAAGTATCCTTTTTCATCTGTGGGATTTCAGTTTTCACCCCCACCCCACTCTCAGTTCGTTTTAAGTTTTTGTGTTTCATATTTCGTTATATTTCATTCATGATAAGTATATTTTTTCATCTGTTGTAGTTAACCCATTTTTTGTTCTAATGTTTTTCGACTTTCCAATCGTGGGCCTGTCATAAGTGAACCGTTATCATTTATTCTTACACATAAATCATGACAACTGTATTCACTCGACTGTTTAAAGTGCATTAAACATGGCCCAATATGTTCTCCCAAAATTGTTTCGGTTTTCCATTTTTGACCTCGTCTCAACTGAACTATAATCAAATTCAGGGACGTTCCACAAACGAAATATATCATTCATTGCAATCTTCTTATGTGACCAATTCACATTCCCCTACCCCCCTGTCGAATTATGTTTTCGTGGTATTCTGATTTACTGTCACACCTCTGGTCAAATAGACCAATCACATTATATGTAATTCGCAGACAAGTCTGTAGTCGTCACACTATGTACTCTGTGTGAAACCTACTCTTTGCGGATTGGTTGATCTCAGTATACTATGTCCAGAAAGAGTGCTATTTTTCAGTATTAACCGCAGCAACTAGGCATGCAGTGCTTATTTTCGGCACCAAAGGAATTATATACGTCCAAACCAAGTTCACTTTTAACAGTGTGAAAAAATTTGGGCATTGGGTATATGATATTCATCATAATAAAGGTTTTTGTATTTCCCGATGAATGAAAAACAAAACGAGATTGTTTTTACTGATATTTCGCTATTTAATGCTAATAGCTTTATCAGAGTATTAATAAACGGGATTTTGTAAATTCCGGCAGCTCAGCGGTAGTACGGCCAGCATCGGTTTTTAAGGCGTTTCGTATCCCTAGGAGAACTGACGGAAGGGATTCAGTCCAATGGGTGTTGCTTGCAGCTGATAAACCAGCTTTCAACTGTCTGTGCAGACGTTCTACCATACCATTAGTTTGACGATGGTGGGCTGTTGTTCGAAAACGCATGCAACCAAGGATTTTAGCCAAAGCGAAGAATAAGCCGCTTTAGAATTGCCGCCCGCGGTCAGTTGTTATGGAAGATGGGCATCCAAAGTTTGCGATCCATCTTTCTACAAAGACGCGTGCAACGGTTTCAGCAGATACATTGGACTGTCCAATCAAAGCAGACCAATTAGTTCTAATACGTGCACTGACATAGAACGGTTGGTGTGGCGACTGTTTGCTGATATACTGACCACCGTGAATAATACCTGACGGATGTGATGGTGGTGGCGGTCTGATTGCGGTGCAATAACACGGAAAAGCGGGCGCAAACAATTCAAGAAGTTCATAATAGCTCATCGAATATGTGTTGGCCGGTGAGTTTTGGAAACTCCTACTGTACATGTAGTCCACGGCAGACAAACAAAGAGAGTAAGCACCCAGTAATATGCCGAAAACTCAGAATAGTTTCTGAAAGCAAAAGGAGGGAACGAATGATTTGAGTGATTTTCATCATCTGGTCATAATGACGTATAATGTAACATTTACGAAAATAATATGTATACCTCACGATTGTGATATGAGGCTTTTCCTTTCTTTTACTTATAAGATACATGCCATGTGAACGCAGAAAACCATTTTGTCGAACCTATGAGTGAACTAAACATGCGTGATCATACACTGGGTTTTTACTTTGAATATGTGTGCCTTAATCTGCATGCCCTGTTGTAACGGTACACTTTTACCTCGGTTCTTGGGTTTGTGTTCTCCTTTGTATGTTTCAGTGTTTTGTATCGGCCTGTCAGTCAGGCATTTTCTTTTCAGTTACACAGGCGATGCAGCTACAATCGCTATTATATAATAACAATCTGCTTTATTCCAAAAGCAGTACTTATTATACAGCATAGAATTCTCAGCATTTGACGCAATATTGCATCTAATTTACCCAAAATAGAAATAAAAACAACCACAGGAATTTTTCCACATCTACATTAATAATAAAATCAAAAGTGTGCAAAGTAAAAAAGTGAGAACAATAACTATAATGATAATAATAACATCGGGTTTGCTTCAAACACTATCGCCGATACAGTATGGAAATTTTCGCATGTTGTAGAGCATTGAATCTAATGTTCTGTTGATATAGCATGATGAGGGGAAAAACAAAAAATAACAGTTATTACAGAGGTTAAGTTATGTTTGCACTTATGGGAAAATAAGCAAAAAATGAGGGGACTGCAAATGAGAATAATAACACCAAAGCCTGGTGTTATAAGGGTGGAGAAAATTGTTTATTTACTAGTAGTAAGAAGGTTACTTAGTTCGTGCCTGATACTATTTTCACCACATAAAATACACGCGAAACATGGTATCGTGAAAATTTTATACCTTGAAATGACTTCTTGTTTTACCTGGGGAGACACAAGGTGAAATCTGCGGGTAGAGCGGATGATCGCAGTCTGACAAAATCCATTTAGCGAATTTGTTGCCTATCAATGACAATGTCAACGATATGATCCAAGGGCATACCATTCACCCTACTGAAAGTCTTCAGAGTTCTACAAATTACAACATAGTCTTTATAAAGCAACTCAGGACAGAATAAGAGTGAACAATAAACAAGAATAAGTAAGATTCAAGCGTAGACAAGCTGTAAGAGGAGGGGTTGGGTTTCTCCCGGGTGCCTTAACTTCTCAATACAAAACGTTGGTCGGAAAATTTATTTTAGAAATCGCTAAGACGTGGGAAGACTAGGATGAATCAGAAGAAGGAATTAGTCCAAGATACTTCACGTCAGACTTGATTTGTATATCAGTATCATCAATTTTTCAACAGTCAGAACAATTAACAGCTTCATTTAACTTTCTTCTACACCGGAAACTGATTTCAACAGTCTGACATTTAGAAGGATTTAGTTTAAGACAATTTGGTGACTCCTGATTGAAAGCTGTTCATCTTAGTGCAGTCTAGCTGAGACTTCACAGGCATTGGAACAGTTATATCGTCCGCATACCTAAAAAGCTTCATTTCATCAGAGTGAGGCAAATCATGCAAGAAGAAAGAAAACAGAAAAGGAGAATGAACAGAGCTTTGATGGACTCCAACCAGATTAAGCAATGAAGTGGACGAATCCCCCTGATACACAGTGTACTGATTACTTCCTGAAAAATAAGAGTGCAGCCAGTTAATAACCAAACACTCAGTTTGAGTTTCAGTAAGCTTATTTAACAAAATACCCCTGGGTACTGAGTGAAAAGCAGATGTGTAGTCCAGGAAGGCGCAGCGAACAAATTCAGCCCCTTTGTCTAAACTAGAGACGATGTTATGATACAAGATTGCAGCTGTATCTAAAGTACTTCTTCTACGTTAAGCTCTTCTAGTGGAGGTTCAAGATTAAGTAAAAACAACTTTTCCACAGTTGTCAAAAAGGGAGGAGTTATAGAAATAGGTCTAAATTTGACACATGTTCCACTACATGACTTAGGTATCGGTACAATTTTAATGTCTTTCCAAATGGCTGGCACAACATTTCTGAGAAAAAGATTGATTAAATATGTCAGTGAGAGGATGAAATGGGATATTTGCACGTTTTTTAAGAATAAGGCCAGGAACACTATATAGACCTAAGTTACGAGAAGGGTTCAACGCCTGGAGACATGAGCCTAGCTAGATGAATACTGATGTCCTGTCGTTTTGGACAGTGAGACGATATATAGGATATGATATTATACGAGGCCATCTGGGCCTCTGGCTTGTGATGAATCGCATTCTCAGGTGTTATAGGCTTTTAATGAAATAAGTCTCACACATTTTGTTGATATATTCACTATGCTTGATGCTAAATTGTCTAGGGATAATAAAAATTATGTACTGACTTTCCTTATCTCTACTGATAATAGTCGGTAAATAGTGTCCAATTACTGTATAGTTAGTCTGACTGGTAATGTAGTCATCATGCTAATTAAAGTTCCAATGGATCAAGACATCCTCATGTGAAATATATAAGATAGGGCTTTGTGTCATGATGTTTTTGTTTAACAAATTCACGCATCCACTTTACAGTATTATCCTCTTTCCTGTTCCGAAAGAAGTTAAAAGCAAGTTTCTGTGGTTAAAGGAAACAAAATCAATACCTTCCTAGAGTTTTTTTGGGTATTCATACACAATTAATACAATACATGCAGAAACAACTGCTAAAGAGTAAATTTTGCAGAATGCTCTTATAACTAATTATTATTCCTTGGTAAAATGCACAGCTTCCCATATTCGGCTTCCTAGGCGGCCGAAGCATGTCAAATTTAAGCATCACGAGCTCACAATGCACTTAACGGCATGCATACAATTCCACAAATATGAAGATGGACTCCTACCCACAGTTACATTATTCTACTTATTTAGGTTATTTCCATCTTAATTACAACAGGAGAAGTTGTTACATTATACTTTTGCATTGCATTTCTCCTACAAGTCAATATTTTGACGTCTGCGATGTTAACGTTGCCGAAAAATTTCACTGTATTGAAAAGTGTAACATTGCCGCGGCTTTCTTCAATATCGAGTTACATCTAGCATGTCCAATGAAGATTTTGATGTCAATTTACTTGACCCTACAAATCATGAAGTTAGAGCGTCGAATTCATCGGACAACTTAGTACAAGTTTGTTACTTATGCTGATGCTCACTTGGATTACAGAAGCCTTCTGGTGTCATTGAAATTGGCTGTAGGTCGAAACATCAAGAAGGTGGCCTAAGTGATTCTGTCCCAACTGTCCGAGAACAGTTGTTGTTACAACTAGATGTTACTCGGGTAAGCCGAATAGAGCCTACCTATAGACAGTTCACATTTTGCCCTAATTTTTTAATAGTACTAAATAATGTCATTAAACTTTGTGTTCCTAGTCTGTGGCGCTTATTATAATGACTAATGAAGTTCAAAGCTGAGGTCTTCATCGTGTTTCCTAGTATTCTTTGTACTACTTCAGTCCTTATTAGCACAATACTTTTTGTAGATTTCAATTACTTTGGCTTTTACGATGTTTTGCCAGCTTTGTGCCACACTTATCACCGGCCATCACGAATTGATTGTGTTTTTTTATAGTTTTCAGAGGAATTAATTTAATGACAGAGTTTATCAACCATAATGGTGCTTTTTTAGGTTGTTGCTCTGCTGAGTTTGCCATTGTTGGAATTTTCCGTGTTGCCATTAATTTTCAGTTGAGGAATTTATAGACTCAGCGTTCTATTCCTATTTACCGTTATTACCTACTTCTAGAACAGCTGATTACCTCAGTCACTTTGCAGACAAAATAGTTTGGTTTGTTTTAAGTCAGTATTCATTAATGTGGAAGATAGGGTTTACGCTTATTGAATGCTGAGTGATTTTTTCTTTCTATACACATCTTTTCTGAGTAGTTAAATTTGATAATTGTTGTCTAAAGCTAGCTTGCTAGCAAAGTGTTAGAATGGATACGGAAAATGTGTTCCGTCAACTGGAGATTTCGACTTCCAGTCAATGGGTATAGGGCACCAGTCTCGCTACACCTACTCTAGAGGAACCAGGTAATATCTTTGGCTCTCACATTGGGTATGCCTCATAACTGAGCTCTAACCAACTAACAACACACAAGGTTGAACTTCATTTTTCAGCACTATCTGTATCCTGCCAACTAAAAGTTAAGACAGGCTATGCAGATATGCGTTTTATTTCCGTATACGGTTAAGCGCGAAACTGCTGAGTTAAAACAGATTAACTTAGCCACAGTTATTTAGTTGCAGGTATCTCCGAGGTGTTAACTACGACCAACTGGATAAGTTAAGGTAGTGGGACGCTGAGGGAAACAAAAAACATGCTATATATATGTCACGGAATCCTTAAAAATGATTTTGATATAGATGCTACAATTACTTTTAAAGTACACTTTGTGTCTGCTTTTCCTCCTAATTGAGTAAAGCTGTAATAATGTTGTCCACAAATTTTGGGTTGACAGTCAGTAACACCACTGAACAGTCTATCGATGTAAATAGCTCTTCCTTTTAATAAACTGTTCATTTGTCTCATATTTACTGAATTATATTTATTTTCAGGCTCGTCTTGTCAAGAACTATGGTTTCCTTCCTATGAGCCTTTACTGTCGTATGCGCATCGGGGATGCGAGATTTGAAACTAAAACCGCATCAGCGTCTGGGAAACATCCTATTTGGAATGAAACATTCTGGTGGTAAGTTGTCATTATTATTATCCATAATGGAGTCATTATTCTAAATGTTAGACGCAGTTAATCCAAGTATCCATAAATGAGCTTAATTTACTTCAATCTTATTGTTTTATTTATTATTATTTATTGTTTCCTTGGTTTCCTAGTGGAACATAGGGCTTCAACTGCACGTCTCCACTTGCTTCTGTCTTCTGTTGTACTTTTCACTTGTATCCATGTTTGTCCATACTGTTTCAACTCCTCTTCACACGATCTCCTCCATGTCACCCTTGGACGTCCCACTCGCCGCTTCCCTTTCGGGTTCCACTCGAGGGCCTGACGCACGATGTCACGCAGCAGCCTCCTCAGCGAGTGTCCAATCCATCTCCACTTTCTCCTGCATATTTGTTGAGCGATTGGTTCCTGATTTGTTTGTTCCCATAGCTTCTTGTTTTTGATTCTTTCCGGCCATCTAATCTTCAGTATAGAACGAAGACAGTTGTTGATAAAGGTCTGCAACCTGTTGGAAATGTTCTTTGTGACCCGCCAAGTTTCTGATCCGTATAGAAGAACTGACTTGACGTTTGTATTGAAAATCCGAATTTTGTTGTTTATGCTGAGTGACGAAGATTTCCAGATTGGTTTCAGGTTGATGAATGTGTGTCTCGCCTTCTCGATTCTCGATTTGACATCCTCGTCCGTTCCTCCTGTAGTTGAGACAATGTTCCCTAGATAAGTGAGTGAAGTAACCTCTTTCAAATCCCTCCCGTTGATGGTGATTGGCGCTGGATGTTGCTGTTGTTGTTGTTGTTGGTTGGTTATTTTCATAACCTCCGTCTTGTCTATGTTTACCTGGAGTCCTGTCTTTGCTGTTTCTTCGACCAGTTTGTCAGTTTTCGCCTGTAAGTCTTCGATTTTGTGTGACATCAAACATAAGTCATCCGCGAAATCCAGGTCTTCTAGGTTCTTCACGTCGGTCCAGGATATCCCTGTCTTCTCATTTCCCACTGTCTGACGCATAATCCAGTCCACCACAACTAGGAATATCATTGGTGATAATAAGCACCCTTGTCTGACTCCTGTGTTTACTCCAAACGCCTCGCTGAGTTCCCCGCTGTGGATCACTTGACATGTGCCATTGTCGTACAGCTGTTGAATAAGGTTGATGAATATTTGGCTGTCTGTCTGTCTGGATTCAACATAGAACTTGGCACCGAAGTGCAGACAAGAAAATGAGTGAAGAGAATCAATAGAATTTTGACAAGTATAAGAGTGAAACAGAAATACAAAGGAATATGAAAGATTAGAGAGACTGAATACATCTGCGCCATTGACAACGATTTTGAGCCATGTCACCTATTGTCTCCAGCCATTGATTCTTAGAGTCCCGAGGACCCCAACCCGGAAGTCTGCATCTCCCTACCTGACTCACTTTAACTGTCAGGGATTTCATGGATTGATGCCATGTTTTTGTTTGGCCACCACTTACTCTTTTCCAACCTGCGCCTATATCAGGTAGTAATGCCCGTCGGGGGAGGCGATGGTTAGGCATGCGCAGCACGTGACCTAGCCATCTCAATCTATGTAACTTTATAGCGAATGAATATGTGGGTACGCCGTAGTACTCGAGTAGTTTCCAAATTACTTCGCGGTCAACGCTGTCGAAGGCCTTCTCAAAGTCTATAAAGTTGAGATAGAGGTTTGATTGCCATTCCATGCTTTGTTCGATGATGATGCGTAGAGTTACAATTTGGTCAGAACATGATTTGCCTTTCCTGAATCCAGCTTGTTCTGGTCGGAATTCTGTATCCATTGCGTCCTTTATTCTCTCCAGGATGCTGCAACTCACAATTTTACTTGGCGTCGACAGAAGCACGATTCCTCACCAGTTTTTGCAGAGTCCTAAGTCGCCTTTCTTTATTAGTTTCACAAGGTAACCTTTCCTCCAGTCAGTAGGCACCTTTCCCTCCTTCCAGACCTTTCGCAATAATGGAGTCAGCATATCTGCTGTCGTCTCTGGGTCCGCTTTCAGTGCTTCAGGAGATATTCCATCTGGTCCAGCTGCTTTTCCAGCTTTCAGAAGCTTGATTGCATTCAAGAATTCAGCTTTTGTTGGAGGATTGGTGTCAACTTGCAGTTGTGTACGCTCTGTTGTTGGTATTTCTGGACGGGTTGCGGGTAGTGGTCGGTTCAAGAGTCCTTCGAAGTGGTCCGCCCATTGTTTAATCTGTCTTTCTTCCTTGGTAATTGGGTTCCCTTGGCTGCCTTTTATAGGTTTCATTTGTGTTGATCGCTTCCCGGATAGAGACTTGGTTATCTGATATAATGTCCTCAGGTCTCTTTTGCCTGCTGCCTTCTCAGCTTCAGTGGCCAGACTGTCGTAGAATTGTCTTTTGTCCTTCCTAGCACTCTTCTTCACTTCTTTGTCCAGTGCTGTGTAAGTTGAACTCAGCGTCTCCTTCTCTTGTCCGTCTTTGCATTGGATGATTTTCTCTTTCACCATTCTCCTCTCCTCTATTAGGTTCCAAGTGTCCGTTGAGAGCCATTCCTTGTCTTGTCTCTTCTTTCTTCCTAAAACTGTTGAACACGTTTCGTTGAAAATCACCTTCAGAGAGTTCCAGTGGTCTTCCACGCATGATTCCTCAGTGATGCCACGTAGTGTTTCCTGCTTTGCTCTGACAGTTGCGGTGAAAGTGTCCTTTGTGGTTGTGTCCTTCGGGTTTTGAGTGTTAAACTTGCATTATGGGCTATCCCCAGCTATCCTCGGGGCTTTTAGCTTCACCATGAAAGTCCCTTGTACTAGATAGTGGTCTGAACCCACATCTGCTCCTCTCCTCGATCTTGCGTCCAGTAGGCTCCGTCTCCACTTCCTTGAGATTGAAATGAAGTCTATCTGGTTTTTGGTGTGTCCATCTGGTGAAATCCATATCGCCTTGTGTATATCCCTGTGTTTGAACACACTGCCACCAAACACCAAATCATTGAAGGTGCAGAAGTCTGAGAAGAGTTCACCGTTGTCGTTCATTTTACCGAGGGCCTCACGACCCATGGTGAGTTCTCTTCCTGCATTGTCTCCTCCCAGTTTCGCATTCATGTCACCCATCAGGATTTTGATATCGCTTTTTGGGACGTTGTCCATTACTGTTTGTAGTTGTCTGTAGAAATCATCCTTCTTCTCTTGTTCTGAGACGTTTGTAGGCGCATAGCATTGAATGATTGTGACCTTTTTTCCTTTTGAGTTGAACCTGGCTGTCATTATCCTGGAGGAGATTGGTTCCCACTGCATGAGAGCCTTAGCCGCTATTGGTGACATCATGATGGCTACTCCCTCGGTGTGCTCGTGGTTGTCCTCTGGGTGACCGGAATAGATTACTGTCTCTCCAGTTGATAGTTGGCACCTTCCACATCCGTTCCATCTGCTCTCGCAGATTCCCAACACTTCTATTCTATATCTTCTCATTTCTGCGGCTACCTGGGTAGCCTTTCCAGCTTCGTACATTGTACGAACATTCCACGTCCCCATCCTTATTTTCGCTTTCATCGAAAGAAGGCACATCGGCTGACTGGCTTCCCGAAGGCTTTCACCAGCCTGCGTCATTTCACTTCCCCGATTCCAGCGAAAAAAGGTTATTGTTTATATTTTTAGTATTTTTAGTATATTTATGCGTTGAAGTTTCTGTAGCGATTTGGTTGAGTTTTGGAGGTGGAGTTGCTAGCACCACGCCCCAAACCTCCCTCTTTATCCGGTGTGTCTGTCTGTCAATCTGGATTCAACATAGAACTTGGCACCGAAGTGCAGCAGTTCAAGTTGCCACGTTCCAAAGAGCCCACAAACGTAGACAAGAAAATGAGTGAAGAGAATCAATAGAGTTTTGACAAGTATAAGAGTGAAACAGAAATACAAAGGAATACAAACAAAGGAATATGAAAGATTAGAGAGACTGAATACATCTGCGCCATTGACAACGATTTTGAGCCATGTCACCTATTGTCTCCAGCCATTGATTCTTAGAGTCCCGAGGACCCCAACCCGGAAGTCTGCATCTCCCTACCTGACTCACTTTAACTGTCAGGGATTTCATGGATTGATGCCATGTTTTTGTTTGGCCACCACTTACTCTTTTCCAACCTGCGCCTATATCAGGTAGTAATGCCCGTCGGGGGAGGCGATGGTTAGGCATGCGCAGCACGTGACCTAGCCATCTCAATCTATCTAACTTTATAGCCTCGTTGATTGATTTTCTTTATCGGGGCTTGGGACCGGCTAGAGCACTAGCGAGCTGGTAATCTAGGCAAGGTTGCTAGTTGGTATAATTAGAGGTGTAACCTATACGACTGCGTATGCGTACTACCGTCCTCTATATGCGCTGTTCAAAAGTGAATAGAATCAATACGCCTTACTGATTCAAGCCCTGAAGCACCAAGAAATGCGCCACGGTCAGTATTTTGACCCCACATTTAGTGAATATTAATAAGTGTGGATGCCGATATAAAAAACCTGTAATATATGAAAATGTCATTGTTCCCGGATGATATCACTTAATGAGAGATATTATGTAGCTTTTAAGAAAATCCTGTATCAGACCTCGAGGTAACCTTGCAATCAACAGCGATAATCAAATAGTCATTAGGCACCCTCAGCTCAGATAGGCTAGGTGTCACGGGCAGCGGTTGCTTGTCTGAAATAAATGCTAAGAGATAATTACTTTTGTTTCATCAGTATGGGACACCACCATAGATACATCATTCACTTTTTGGATTGCCGTAACATCTCTAATTGAACATTAAAATCACCTATTAGGATAAATTTGTCTGAATGCGTATCGTTTCTCAGCAAAATTAACAGCCATGCTCCTCCAGGATGAAATAAGTTAATATTTCCTTTATGGAAAATTTGTTCATATTGGAACTTCGTGCATAAGTGTAGTGATCTAGTCTATGCATATTTAGCTTTCTTGTAATGTAAGTCTATTCCAGCCAAAATAACGCATTCTCATCAACTGTGATTGGTCTATAATTATCTATTTCAATTAATCTATAGTGTGGTTCCACCATGACTTCTTTTTATTCATTTCGTTTTTATATGTTTGTAATAGCAATTGCACTATGAATAATTATTTGTCTTATCTCTTGTTCTTTCACATCAGTTGGTTGTATGATGGCATTGATAGATTAACTTTAGAAATTGTTTCAGAAAATGTCATGTTTGCAGACTCACCAGTAGCACACGCTGTGATAATTTTCCCTCGATCATTATTCGATGGTATCCCGTTGAATCAGTGGTATGAACTAAGTGGGAAACAAGGAGAAAATCTTGAAGGTTCTATTAACTTAATTTTCCAATGTCGAGTAAGTGCATTTTTATTTTACATACTTAGAAATATGTTCACTATCCTCCCTATAGATCATCAACTTATTTTGTAATGGTTAGGGATGCATATAGCCCCTTGCAATTGTCAAATGACTCGATCTCTTTTGGTTTATATAATCTGCTATCAACATAGATTAAGTACAACTAATAATACAACTAACAGCAGAGTACCAGATATGAATTTAGTAGTCAGGTGACGTCGCAATTTTTTAAAACTATGTTAAACAAAGAAGTGAAAAAGATAGAAAGTCGTAGTTCACTCGCGTATTACATTTTCTTTTTTTACCATCCACATTAGTACTAACTTAAAACAGTAACTTCTTTCAATGGGATTTGAACAGCAGTACTTGAAGACGAAGTTGATATAAAAAATCAGTTACTTTGAGAGAATTATAATTCAAGTATTGGTTTGTAGGGATTTGATTGGTTAGTTACAGGATTTCATCATGAGATGATATCGGTTAGAGAACGCTTGGGAAACCTGGGAGTGTTGGAGATCTGTTTCGTCCCAGTTTTGGACTCTTCATAAGTATGCACCCACCGGGGTTCCAACCGAGGACCTTCTAGTTACAAGGTTAGCTCGTAGACCATTAAGCCACTGGGACCTGATTATAATTGACATTCTATTGCTTTATTTTCACATAAATTGATTTTAAAAGTAGATGTGTTATCAGATTGTACAAAATGTGTTTTGCAGCTACCTCACATTTTCTGATAGCAACGTGAGAAACCTCTTTGTTGATGTATGTAGACTCATTAAATTGATGCATCCTCCAACGTCGATATATTAGGAACCTAGTGAAGTTTTATTTGTAACTGCTTTTCTGCTATCTGGGTGTGCGTAGCACGCGTATTACACATCATTATCAATAATGCCAATCTGAACGGAACCTTCTCGACTTGATGAAATTCACTAACAATTAATTGTTTTTTGTTACTCTGGGACACTCAGTCAAATGAAAAGTAACTTGTAATTAAGACACTGTCAACGACAGGTTTATATATATATAATATAATATATTTATTATATATATATATATATATATATATATATATATATATATATATATATATATATATATGAAAAAACAAAACTTAGTTCAGCGTAGAGGATCTTTTCGGTGAATTCATTTTCTGTACAGTCGCTTTTATAGACAGTTTCTTCCTTGAAAGGGAATAGTTGCAAAAGTGGAGTTATGATCATAGTTAGTGATATTAATTAATACATGAGAAGGATTATATGGGGGTTATTTTGTTAGTTACATGATTTAATGAATGAATTGTAACTAGGCCTTTCATAGAAACAAGGGGAATGTCATATTGCTTAAAAGTTCGAATGAAATACATAGAGTTGCAAAACAAACAAATAAAGATCAAGTTGTTAGAAAACAGTAAGGTTGTTACTATGATAGTAGAAGTGGTCGGTTGATTCTGTTTTTTATATAGTGCTCAGGTTTATTTATTTGAGTCATTAGAGCTTCAACAATTTAGAGAAGATGAAAGAGTTTCGTCTTTGTCCTAACTTTGTAGATTACTTTGAAGGAAAAGTTTGTTCAAATGGAATGACCAGTGTTGGTGAGGTGTTCAATTATCGCGTTCCTTATAGAGCCACTGCAACCTTTCTGCAACCATACCATTAATGTCTACCTAAACAGTATTTTACACAAGTAGATATTCAAATATGAACTCCTAAATGCCTATATCGTACACATAGCTTTAGTTTTCTTCTTGAAATAAAATCCCTTAAATTAGAAGGTAAAATACCGCCTTTTTTCTTTTTTAGAAAGTTCCAAAGAATGCTCCAGTTCTACAACCCACTCCATTGTGTAGGTCGATATGATTTTCTTTACTTGTTTGATTACTGACAGCCTACATGAACGGATATCAGAATCCTCATCAGTTGAGTAGATAAGCTTGACGCCGGTCTCCATTACTAATCTGGTAACTGTTCTTTAACTGTGTTGTGTGCTTTATACCACCTATTTTGGTCTGACTGACAGTCCAACGGCATTATAAACGTAGCTTATAAGCCTCTACCTGATGGCATTAATTGGTTGAAACTTTATGCCAGTTACCGAGTTACCTATACTTCAGTCTTACAGTGGATAATTTATGTATGCAATTTACAAATCGTATTTTCCCGTATAAAGGAATTTTATTTTCTTACAATCACAGTGAAAGTTAAATACCACTGATGTCTAACCAGGTGAATTGTCATAGCCTTATACATGCCTGGACTTCGCGGTAGGGAAAAATCTATTATTATTATTATTACTTTCTTGTGTTCTGACTGAGACATGAGGCTTCAGCAACGTAACCTCCGCACTCCTATAGCCGGCCCACGATTTCTCATCAGCTTTCATTTCCCCCACACACAATCTTCTCCACGTCACCCTCGGACGCCCAACTCGCTTTCTCCCGTTCAGGTTCCATTAGGGAGCTTGGTGCGTGATGCCACTTAACAGTTTCCTCAGAGGACGTTCGATCTATCGACATTTCCTTCAGCATATTTGTCAGTTGATACAATTGTAGTTAGTTCTCTGTCAACTAGAGTTCCTAGTTGCTTGTTCTTTCTGACCGGTGAAAGTCTGTAGCAGGCTATTAGATATGCAGTTGGTGACGCATTCGCCAAGAGTTTGAACCATGTAGGAGCAGCAACTTGACACTAGTGTTGAAGATCCAGACATCGTTCTGTTTGCTAAGTGTGGTAGGTTTCCACATTAATTTCAGAGCAATAAAGGTTTGTCTTGGTTTTCCGATGCTACCTGGCTTTCAAGTAGTCATCTGTGCTACCAGTTGTTGAAATGAAGCTACCTAGATAAATGAAAGAGGTGACTTCTTTTAGATTTCTCCTTTTGGTGGTAATTGATGCTTGTTGTTGTTATTTAGGTATCTTCATCACCTCTATTTGAAGAGATACTCGGGATGAATTGACTGTTTTAATTTGTTGAAGGATAATATACCTTGCCAATGATTTTCCTGATTGCAGTAGACTGGATAATGCGACAAACAGCGGGCAATGAGGAAACAGGCATAAAATGGACTCACACAAAGAACTTGGAGGATCTGGACTTCGCCGATGATATATGCCTGATTTCCCACAAACTGGAAGATATGCAAGTGAAAAGTAACAAGTTGGCAGAAGAAGCATCAAAGATAGGACTCCAGGTGAACATAGAAAAAACAGAGGTGATGAAGATCCCTGGCCAACACCAACAACAACAACAGACAGCAATCAGCATAAATGGAAAAAACCTGAAAGAAACTACCTCCTTCACCTACTTGGGAAGCATTGTTTCAACTACAGGCGGAACTGACGAGGATATCAAAGCAAGGATCGGGAAAGCAAGGCAAGCTTTCATTACTCTCAAGTCTGTGTGGAGGACAACATCATTCAGCGTCAAAAATAAGATCGGGATTTTCAACTCCAATGTGAAGTCAGTACTACTATACGGATCAGAGACTTGGCGTGTCACAAAGAGCATCTCAAACAAGCTACAGACCTTCATTAACAGATGTCTTCGCTCAATACTCAAGATCAGATGGCCGGAAAGGATCAGCAACAAAGATCTCTGGGAGCGAACCAACCAGGAACCAATTGTGAAACAAATAGGCAGGAAAAAATGGAGATGGATTGGCCACACTCTGAGGAAACCAGCAAGTGACATCACTAGACAAGCCCTCGAGTGGAACCCGAAAGGGAAGCGGCGAGTTGGTCGTCCAAGGGTGACCTGGAGGAGATCATGTGAAGAGGAGATGAAAGCATGTGGGCAGACCTGGAGCCAGGTGAAAACTCTAGCAGAGAATCGAACGCAATGGAGACGCATGGCTGAAGCCCTATGTTCCTCTAGGAACTAAAGGAAATAATAATAATAATATACCTAAATCCAACATATATTAAGAGGATTATGGTTATCGTTATGGACCTAATTGTAACAATAGTTTTTCATAGAACCTACAGCGACATTAATTGCTGGTATATTCACCAATCCTTACTAAGGCTTCATATAATTCTTCCCAATGACAAATTTGAACAAAGCAAAAACAGCAAATGTACCAGGATAACATGAGCTCATTTTCTAATATTTGGAGGATTCTTCTCAACTAGCTACAATCTGAACAATACAAAAATATAAAATATGTTAGAAATTTGAGCATACTTCTTCCACGATGACTAGGAGTAATTGATAGGAACTAAGAGTAACATTAGTCCAGAATGACGTAAGTTTTTAAATAATTAAGAGCTGCAAGGACTGAATATTTATAAGGAAATTGTATGAGTATACTTGGAAACAAAAGGACGAAGTTCAACAGACTTTTGTTGTTAGAAATAAAGTTCAACTGGGAACGGTACAGTCGACGAGCGGTTAAGAAGTCAGCCTGCTAAATTTGGGCTACGGATATCACATGCTGAAAATTCTATACTTGTATCAAAAATACTGTGTGGAGTCAAGCTATAATAAAATATAAAAAATAAAATATAAATAATAGGTTACGCAACCACAGGAAATATGGTTTTGTAAAATAGCCAAAACACCAGTCAGCATTACTCTGGCACGTTCATATAAATTGGTAGACATAGTTGGAGGTAACATGAGGTGGCAGTCTGTCCACTTTTGACTGTCTTAAACAACTGGTCGTTTGATACACAAAAGTTTAGCGGCTGGATATGTTCTTTTCAGGGCAGCGTTCAGTCTATATCTTGTCCTACTAACAGTATCATCACCTTTGAAGACAAGCCGTGGAAAGATGGACTTTTATCTACTGTGCTATAATTCACTTTGTCAACACTACGTTTTCCATGTTTATCGATTAATTTCTGTGAGTAACCATAATCATGCAGGCATTGTTCCACAATGGGTAGTTCTGAGCATAGCTTTCTTACACGACCGGACAATGTAACTTATAAGACAGAAGCTTTTGAAGTTCAGATAAATTATCCTTCAGGTCTCTTTTCTGTGGATGTACCTTACGATTTCACCGTATATATTACGTTGAATACCAAGGTCAAGAAAATAAAACTTGTTCTCATTTTCAAACTCCATTGAGCACTATTCTGGACGTTTATCATTTAACATGCATCAATTACACAGTCGCGAATAACGAACGTGTCATCGACATATCTGGCACAGAGAAGTCTGTCTGAGTAGCAGTGAACTTCATTCTTGTTCGTTCCCGATTGCTCATAAAAATATCTATGAGAATCGGACCCAGCAGACTTCCCATGGCGACTCCAACAATCTGACACTGAAAAACATTGTTAAACTGAAACTGTGATTGGTAAATATTAGTAGCAGATGTTTCAGTTCGTTATTTAGTAGAGGAACAAGGTCAGTATGTTGACATATGATTTGTTTTGTTTCTTCTAGTGGGATCTGCGTAAAAAGTCAAGACATATCTAACCACACCATGAATTTATTCGAAATGCTCAAATTCTGTTTACGGAATTGAAAAGTGTCTTTTAAGCTGTAGGTAGCTAACTTGGCACGGATTGCTTCCAACAGTTCTGGTAACCATCGAGCTACTTTGTTATACGGTAAATTAACCACGAACAGTATTGGTCTTATGGGACCGTTGGGTTAATGCACTTTTGGTAAACCATATAAGTAAGGTAATCTGGATCCTCTGGGCTTCAGTTTATTATATACGTTATTGTCAATCAGCTTCTTCAAAAGTTCGCTTAATTTCTTGGTAATCCGTCTTTCCATTGATTCAGTTAGATCTTTTTTCGAATGATCAATTCGAAATATCGATGCGTCACTCAGAACTAATTTGACTTTCTGTACATAATTATCTTTGTCTATTATCTCAACACCTGGTTCTTTGTCAAGTCGGAGAATGACAATAGACTCATTGTGAGTTGAGTTTCTTAGTGCTTTTTAGTGATTTATCGACAGAACTGCACATTTGGGTTTTGGTGATCTTGTATATTTATTAGCAAATCAACAAGCCAAGATTTAATTTAACCTTGTTTCTCTTCATCCACTGGTTTTAATTTAGACAGTTAATGATACAAGCCTTCCAACTGGGTTTCAACGTCAATTTTTTTGATAAATTTCGTCGAAATGTGGATTTTGAAAACTAGTGAAAGTGCTTCTGCTTCTGTCTGACTCATCTTATAACTTCATAATTAAACACGCATTTTTCAGGGTTCTCCGGAATACCTTCACATAATGTTCCCTTAACCAGACCAAGTTTTGACCAAGTTTTCCTTAATTTTATGCTTGTTTTGGTCTGTACCTCTCGAATAAAACTGATAAGCTTGATTCTGCAGACTACGTTCAAATCATTCGCAATACCTTTACCTTACTAAATAGAGTGTAATATATAATTTTGGAATTAGCAGTCGCTGCGCTGTGATAATAAAATTTGTCTTTAAATATAAAGAAGATTGCTGAGTCCTTATTTAGGGAAGAAATAGCGAAACGAGTTTCTGAGGTCGACAGCAGGACTTCCCCCGAGGCAGCCTGGCACAACATACAGTTAGCTGTAGACACAGCTGTAAAAGCTGTTAATAAGCTAAAACCTAAAGTCAGTAAAAGCCATTGGACCTCTACCGCCTCATCCGAACTGATTGATGCAAGAAGAATGATTTCAGCGAGCTCCGATTATGATGAGGAGCGAAAGGTACTTAAACGAAGACTAAAAAAGTCTTCGCAACGACCGTGAACAGTGGTGGGCGACAAAAGCGAAAGAGATGGAAAAGGCATCGGCGATTGGCAACACTAGACAACTATTCAGGCTTATCAGGGAAACAGGTGGCAAAAGGCAAATGATAAGCGAAACAATCTCGGGGAAAAATGGCACCATAATTAGCTCCGAGGATAGACGACTGAAACGCTGGAGGAACACTTTGAGGAGCAGTTTAATTGGCCTACAGCCACACTTAACCTGCCGAACATCCAACACCTCCCCGAATGGGATATAGACACAGGTCCTCCTTCCTTAACTGAGGTTACTTAAGTTGTCACTAATCTGAAGCAACGCAAAGCAGCAGGACCTGATGGAATGACTCCAGAGGTATTTAAGTACGGTCGAGACAGTTTACTGTCTGCCCGTCGGGTTGGTGTAAGTCATTGATTATCCCCATATACAAGAAGGGAGACAAGTCTTCTTGTGATAATCACAGGGGGATTAGGTTGACTAATATAGTATCTAAAATCCTAGGCTCAATAATCATGCGTAGACTATGTGGTGCTTGGGAGGCACAAACACGAGAAAACCTGGCAGGCTTCAGATCAGGAAGAGGGTGTATTGATCATATCTTCACCCTCTGACAGATTCTAGAACATAGGCATTCTTACCGGCGTCCAACAGTCGTTATATTTCTTGACCTACAGGCGGCATTCGATTCTGTCGACCGAGAGGTTCTCTGGCGATGCTTGGCTGTAAAGGGAATCCCGAGAAAATACATTGCACTGATTAAGGCACTCTACGCGTACTCATGCAGCCAGGTGAGGGCTTACGGCGAGTTGTCATCTGAAGTGGTGACGACTAGTGGCGTCCGTCAAGGATGCCCATTATCCCCATTTCTATTCAACTTCATCATAGATGTACTAATGCACTTAACCCTGACTCACTTCAGCGACTGAGGGATTGACTTGCTACCAGGGAATAATCTCGTTGACTTAGAATATGCAGATGATATAGTCCTCCCTCTTAGGTGAAGACGCTGATAAAATGCAGAGTCTTCTGAACACCTTGAGCAGCGAACTGTCTTCGAATGGTCATCATGCGATTCGCTGCCGCCAAATGCAAAATGATGTTACAGGATTGGACTACACCGACTCCTAGATTAGAAATAGGAAGTGAAGTGGTAGAGCACGTTGACCGCTTCACTTATTTGGGAAGTACCATCAGCCCCAACGGGTTGATCTCTGACGAAATCTCAGCATGGATGCAAAAGGTTTGTATTGCATTTACCAACTTGCATCATCTCTAGAGTAGATGTGATATCTGGCTATTGACTAAAGGGCGTGTATGCTGCTCAGCAGTCCACTGCGTCCTCCTCTATGGCTGTGAGACGTGGCCATTGAGAATGGAAGACATGAAAAGATTTGCTGTTTTCGATCATAGGTGTCTGCGTTCTAACTCCCGCGTGAAGTGGTATAATAAAGTGAGCAATAATGTGGTTAGGCGTCGAGTGCTAGGTAGGAAGGGGAAATCAGTCGACGATGTTGTGAAGTTACATCGACTGAGATGGTTAGGACATGTGCTACGTATGCCTAGTCATCGCCTTCCTCGACTGGCAATGTTAGCTGATATAGGGTCAGGCTGGAAAAGAGCCAGCGGTGGTCAAACGAAAACATGGCACCAGTCAATGAAATCTACAACAGTTAGTTTAAGCCACGTAGGAAGGTGTAGACTGGCTTCCTGGTTGGGGTCCTCGGGACGGTGAAAACCAATGAAGGTTGGAAACAATTGGTGACATGGCTCAAAATCGTTCTCAATGGCTAGCGCAGATGCATCCACTCCTTGTGACTTATGATTTCCAATGAAACTGTTTTGTTCTTCGTTATTACTATACCTTTGTCTCATACGTCTGTTTACTGTTTCTATTATGCGTTTCTCCTACTTTCTTCTCTTGCTTTGTGTGCTACATGGAGTGTGGCGACTTGAACTGCCGCACATATGTGCAAAGTTCTATGTCGAAAACCGATCGATCGAGTCTAGAAAGTAGACTTCTGTTCAGTGAAACTATTTAATCGTTTTAAAACAGACAAATGGATACTGTTAGAACAATGTAACAATGTAAAACATTGTCAAAACGCGTTGGTTTGAGTTTATACACTTCAAAACAGAGTAAGAAGTAAGTCTTATGTAAACTAAATGAATTTCAGTTGTGATTTTGAATTCCTGGTAGAAAGTGGCCTAAACATTTCCAAATTGTTTTGATCGGTTTTACGCTGTACCACCGAAAGCTGCCTCCGCCCATTAACATTCGACATCTGAAGGACGCCCATCTAAAATCCTACACAACTTATATTGGGAGTTATGAATTTTATGAAATAGCATCAAATGATTAGTCTTAGTTTTGTTTGGAGTTCAGTGTACTGTCTGTGTTGATATTACATAGAAAGGTCAATGATAGCTCGACCAATATAATACTAAATAAGATGTAACATACTCTCTTTTTACAATTGTATACGTTTATCACTGTCACTTCAAAATAGCACACTTATTGCTACTAGCAACTGTCTGTGTCATATCTCAAATATACCTTTATTTCAGACTGCCAACCTGGATTTGGTCATATAGGTGATATGAGAGTGTTGCCTAAACCAATATCATCTGAAGATATTCAAGCAGTACGGGAAATTTTCCCCTCTGTAGAAGATGATACAATTCGATCTCTTTTGGTAACCCATCATGGGAATCGAGAATTGGTTATCAGTGAATTACTTCGTATGACAAATGAAACATAAAGTGGAGATTATTGTGGCATAACTATTATTATTTGGAAGATTCTAATTTTTGTTTTTCGTTGTTGCTTATATTTCAGCTAAAAAGTTGAATCGTTCTAAATGAACGATACTTTATACTATGTCTATACTATTTCATATTACCTAATATGGTATATTTTTCCAGAGTATTTTATGGCTATGTATTCTCTATTACTTGTGCGCTAATTACCTGTTATCAAAACTATTTCTGTATCGCAGTGATTGTCATTTTAATTTTACACACATACATACAACTTATCTAACAATAACTTAATTACTCATTTATCGGTTTTTTCTCTCTTTTCATATGTTGTTTTCACTTATCACATACATACTCAGGCCTATCATCATATCATTTCGTTTGAATACAATTCTGTTTGACAGTTTTACTTTCATAACAAAAGAAACCAAGCAATGTATTCTTGTTCATTTCGTATGTCTTAGCGAAATGAAGAAGATTGTTATCATCAACTGTTATTTCAGATGTCATTTCGTCCGTTACCTTCCAGTATACCTGAAAATATGTGTAATTTAGTAAAACTCTATGAATAACTTTGATTCTCTATTGTTATTTTGTGTGCTTGTGGGACAATATTGAATTTCTTTTTTTACATTGTAATGATCATATGTACTTATTATTTACTATGCAAACATGTGTCAATTTATTATCACTATGTTTATAAGTCATACTACCAGCACTATCATGAGTAATTGTGATTATAGTTCATCTGGATATTGTGCGTTTATTGAGTGAAAGATATCCAGGTCTAAGCAGTCGATCCGTATTCAGTCACGTACTCAAACTACTGTACCAAGCAAGGTATAAGCAAATAAATGGTGTATTTCTTACTCGTCAAATATATAGTAAGCACACTTAGTTGCTGAGCTTCATTATTATATAATAATGACTTCACTTTGTGGTATGCATAATGTTAACTATTTGGAGACAGTTAACAAGAAAATCGTATCGAAAGCTGCTCTGGCGTGGTGGTTAGGTTAGCATATCTCAGTAACTTAATGAGCTATGCTGGTTGGGGCGAGTATTCTTATAGGTTTTGCCATTCTCTAAAAGTCAGTTGAGTAGCTGTTAAACAAAAAATTGGTTGCCGCCATAGAGTAAGTTGCTTGTACTATGGTAGGAATCTGAGGATGAATTAACACTGCTGGCTGATCAGGGTATAGTGAGATGCAGGTGTTTCCCTCCAGTATGTCAGCAGTGCTAATATTTCACGTTGGGGAAGGCGTTTGAATACATTAACTTTAAAGATTGTACTTCTCGACTTTATCAAAGGCAATAAGGTATCTCTCTTCATTAACTCCACTTCCAGACAGGTCATGTGAGACTGACTTTGAGCTGCTCTCCTGTTAACTAATCACGCAATACTACTTCCCTTCGAAGTATAGATCAACTTGCATCTAGTGGGTGGCGGGAAGGCAATGACCTCTCACAGACTTTTATTAACAGATGAAGTTCTATTCATTACCCATCTTCACTTTTCTTTCCTCCAATTGCTGATATTTTTCTTCGGCATCCTATTCAGCTTTTAAAACAGTGACTATTGTCAGCTACTTAAGCCACAGGAATATTATTCACAGCCTACCAAGATCATTCTGCCAACTTCGTATACTATAGTTCAACGTACAAACCTTCACTAGCCAAAAATGTGGTATGTTTTTGCTTAATTTTCTGGACAGGCCATTTGACTTACAGTATCTAGCGAAGGCAGCTAATGGTGAAAATATGCAGACTATTGAAAATGCTTTCGGTAGTGCACGCACCAGGCGTTGAAACATTTAGAAGCAATAATTTCACATCAAATATGGGAATCCATATCTTGTCCTTAATGCTGAGTGGTGTAGATCTCCACACTGATTTCAAAGTAATGAACTCCTGCTTTCCCCATCCTTTCTTGTCCATCTATAACATTTTTATCCGTGCCGTCTGTATTTGAGATGATACCGCCTAAGATGTGACTTCTTTTAGTTTTCTCCTATTTATCCTATTTGGCGCTTGTTGTTGGTTGTCAGGTATCTCCATCACCCCTGCCTTATCTGGATTATAAGAAGTGAAGTCTTCGCCACCTCTTCTGCCAGCTTGTTGATTTTCGCTTATGAATCTTAGAGTTTGTCAGACAGGAAGCGTAACTCATCCAAGGAATCTAGAACTTCTAGGGTCTTATGGTCTGTCCGAAGTATGCACAGTCCAGTCCACCGCAATCAGAAAGATGACTGGTGGTCAGTCTTGCACTTGTCTATACTTCGAGAACTTCGGTGACCTTTTCTCTGTGAGTATAACATCATCATTTAGCTGTAGAATGGGGTTTATCAATGTTGACAGCCGTCCAGTTTATAATGCTGAATCAGTTGTCAAATTACTTTATATTTTATGTAGTGAAATAATCTTGAAGTGTATTCACAGGAGAATGTGTTTGACTATAGTGGTACTGAAGACCCTAGGACCCATAGTCAGGCAAAGACTATGTCAGGAGTTTATGAATACCGGAAAAGATTTAGGCTCCGACAACAGTACACTCAGCATATCTTCATCCTTTAACATGTCCTAGACCACACTTGGCATATTTCTTGGCCTAAAGGCGATATTTGACTCCGTCGATTGAGAGATGCCATAGAAGTGCCGAGGAAGTACATCATTCTGTTTCAGCCCTAACTAACTGATTGCTGACGAATTTTCAGGACGGACACGGAAAGTATATTCGACATTTACCAGTTCATATTATCTTTGGCGCTGCTGTGTTAACTTGGTTTTTAAAAAGGTGTACTCACTACGCAGCAATCTATTTATGCCTACTTTACTGCCGAGACATCTGTGTTGAAAGTAGATAACAAAAAACTGCAGCTCTTGCAGTATACTTGTTTTCAATAGATTGTCCATGTTCCGCATAGTAATTACAGAATCATAGATACTATGTTTGTCAAGTTGATGTGGTTGTGTTCTCTGAGCTGGATAGTTAATTTGCGAAGCTTTCACCACCCTACTAGGTGACATCTTCAGCGCATACTTCAATTTGAAGTGTCAAGTTGATGTGTTAAACGGATCGGCATATTTAGCAACGACGAGTGTTTATGGTGTATGATGTTTGGTAAAGGAGGGGAAGTCAGTTGATTAGGTAGTGAATCTTCACCAATGACGTAGATGTATTAACTTCTTATCGTTTTCCGGAATCTGAAAATATTTGTCAATCTTAATTTAATTGTTCTTTTTTCCATATGTAACGAATTCGTCACCATTTTTTATAATTATATTGCATTTCTCTTACGTACTCTTTCTGTGGCTTTTTGAAGTGTTTCAAGCTGAAGTGATGAAATTTTGTGCAAAGTTTTACCATGATCAGAAAGTCTGTAATAAATAAGAAATTGTTAACTCTTTACTTGAGTCACTGTTTAATAGCTGCTTTCAGTGGATCACATGAGTTCAGCTTTAGTTGGCTGTATGTCTAAGTTGTTGAACCTCTGATCTAAATATGTGTAATTTCAATGTATTACTAATGACTGACTACTCTACACTTAACTGTATTCATCATAAATACAAAGGTATTTTATGGATAGTTTGAAACTCATCAGTGAATGTTCCTAATGAATTTAGTTTCTTTTACAAGTATACACGTCACTCTGAAATAAAATGTATCAAGCTTTTTGTGTGATATGCTGTCGTTTATTAGACAGATGACAGATACTGCTAAGTTGCCAATGTAATCAAGTTCACCTACGCATTTTAAAGGAACGCAAAACGTATCAGTAGTGACGATTAATTCTTCTTCGGTTTTCATTATTAGTATAAAAAAAGGGATTCTCACAATAACTGTGTCTGATAGTAATTTGTGGGCACTTTTGTCACCTCGGATTACACACTAGTTTATTACTCCGCATTTTAAAAATATACTGTTAGAATAAAGCAGCACTTTATAGTTATGACGAATAGTATCTCGATTATTTGATCGGTAGATATCTTCTTATCTTCACTTAGGGGAGTTTCTGTCGCATCAGCATTTTAATTTCCCTAAAAGGAAAACTTGTCATTCTTCCTCAGGCCTAAATTTATGTGATATGAAAAGAAAATACATTTCTTGTGATGTTAGAATACCTGTTTTATATATTTCAATATTAGTGTTTGCCCATAAATGACCTGGAAATGCGGAGTGTGTGAACTTGGAAATACTGATGTAACGATAGAAGACAAGGGCCAGGGAACGGATCGTTTATTAAGAAAATCAAGATATATGATTAGCAGAGAAGCAACGTCCTCTGATTGGTTGTTTTCTTGCTGAAGGTTATCCTGTACTGCTTGTGACCGTTTCTTAGAAAGTTAAGCCATGTATCTGCGAATCGTATCTGCACACGTTAAGTCTGCTGTGATTGGTTGCTGAGTTCCTCAAGATTAAGCTTTGTTATTGTTTTTTCCCATGACCCCGATTCGAGACATAAACATTGACGTAAATTGTTGTTTACGATTTTCGATTGCAGACAGCTCTTAATCGCAATATTTTGTGACCACGCTTTCATAATTTGGACTACAAAAATCTTATAAACTAATTTCACCTGGAGTAGGATTTATTCTAAAGTGAAGAAATGAGTATAAACTTGTTTTGGTCACTAAAAACATTGGAATACAGGTCGTGATACTGCGTTGATACATTTACACAACAAAATTCAAATCCCATGCTTGAAGGATGGCTTCTAAAAATGACCATTTTCTTCAGATTGCACTTCCAAACAATGCCTCAGCCGTTTCATTACCTGTGATACAGTAATTCAATAAACTTGATTCAATTGAACTGTCATGCAGCTTATTACAATGGCTGTGTTTTGGATATTATATTTTGGTATTAATCTCTCTATCATTATTATGATTATATTGTTGTTCTGGTTTTTGATTATCCTGAATTATATCTATGGCTATTAAATTTTTGTTGTCTTTATCTTCCTCAACCGTTTATAATTTATTCGAAACTTTAGTTTGTTCTTACACTTTAAAGTTGTTGAGTATCTGCTCTTAGAAATTCTTCCTCCACTGTAATATCTAACATGTGATCTTTATACAATGTTCGAACGCTGACGAAAGTTGGACAATAAACAAATGTATGGTACTCCGACATCTGGCTTAAGTGGCGATTGTGTCACACTAAGCTCGAAATCCAATGCTGCCTTGTTCCCCATTATGGATAAGGTTTTATTTTGATAAATCACACAGTGTTATACAGTACTGTTGCTCATAATCATATCAAGTTACTCACACAACTTTTTTCCTGCCTTGTTCTACTGGACCTCAATTAACATCACTTCATTGTATTCTGCCAGAACTTTCTATATTACCAAGAACTAACTACCTAGGAAGACGTTACCTTTTCAGCGTCTCTGTGTACGAGTCTACGTATGGCAGGGTGAGTTTTACCACCAACCAAATTGCCTCAGTGAAACTCGCCAAACAAAAGTCATAGTGTCAGAAGCAGAACTGCATGTATGAAGTGAAGCCTCTAGACATTTCAATAAGTTGCACGTCAGATAATAGAAGGTGTGTTCCGAAACTGCTCAGATCACAAACTATTTCTGGCCGGAACCAGTTTCTGAAACAGCTGTCGTTTGTGTGTTACTAAATATCCTCTCACTACCGCTAAAGTATAATTATTATTGTTTCCTTTAATTCCTAGAGGAACATAGGGCTTCAGCCGTGCGTCTCCATTCCGTTCGGTTCTCTGCTAGAGTCTTCACCTGGCTCCAAGTTTGCCCACACGCTTTCATCTCCTCTTCACATGACCTCCTCCAAGTCACCCTTGGACGACCAACTCGCCACTTCCCATTCGGGTTCCACTCGAGCAATGGCTTGTCTAGTGATGTCATTTGATGGTTTCCTCAGAGTATGGCCAATCCATCTCCATTTCTTCCCGCCTATTTGTTTCACAATTGGTTCCTGGTTGGTTCGCTCCCAGAGATCTCTGTTGCTGATCTTTTCTGGCTGGCCATCTGATCTTGAGTATTGAGCGAAGACAGCTGTTAATGAAGGTCTGTAGCTTGTTTGAGATGCTCTTTATGACGCGCCAAGTCTCTGATCCGTATAGTAGCACTGACTTCACATTGGAGTTGAAAATCCGGAACTTATTTTTGATGCTGAGTGTTGTTGACCTCCACACAGACTTGAGAGTAGTGAAAGCTTGTCTTGCTTCTCCGATTCTTGCTTTGATATCCTCGTCAGTTCCGCCTGTAGTTGAAACGATGCTTCCCAGGTAGGTGAAGGAGGTTGTTTCTTTCAGGTTCCTCCCATTTATGCTGATCGTTGTCTGTTGTTGTTGTTCTTGTCCAGGAATCTTCATCACTTCTGTTTTCTCTATGTTCACCTGAAGTCCTATCTTCTCTGGATGCTTCTTCTGCCAACTTGTTGCTTTTCGCTTGCATATCTTCCAGTTTGTGGGAAATCAGACATATATCATCGACGAAGTCCAGATCCTCCAAGTTTTTTCTGTGAGTCCATTTTATGCCTGTTTCCTCATTGCCCGCTGTTTGTCGCATTATCCAATCTACTACAATCAGGAAAATCATTGGCGATAGTAGGCAGCCTTGTCTTACTCCTGTCCTCACTTCTCAGGATTCCGTAAGTTTCCCGTTGTGGATTACTTGGCATGCAGCATTGTCGTACAGCTGTTGGATGAGATGTATAATTGTCGGTGGCGCCCCGTAGTAGCTTAGTAGTTGCCAAAGCACCTCTCGATCGACGCTGTCGAAGGCCTTTTCAAAGTCGATGAAGTTGAGATAGAGAGGTGACTGCTATTCCAAGCTTTGTTCAATGATGATCCGTAATGTGGCGATCTGATCAATGCATGACTTGTTTCTCCTGAATCCAGCCTGTTCCGGTCGAAGTTTTTCATCCAGGCCTTGTTTGATTCTCTGCAGGATGATGCAGCTTAGTATTTTGCTTGGGATGGACAGGAGCATAATTCCGCGCCAGTTCTTGCATTGACTTAAGTCTCTTTTCTTTGGTAGTTTGAATAAGTATCCTTTCTTCCAATCCACGAGTACCTTGCCTTCTTTCCACACCTTCTCCAGTAGTGGTGTCATCAAGTCCGCTGTTGTCTCTGGGTCCATTTTCAATGCTTCTGTGGGGATTCCATCTGGTCCTGCTACTTTTCCAGCTTTTAGCATCTTGATTGCCTTCAGGACTTCTGATTTCGTCAGGGGGTTGGTATTCACTAGTAGCACTGTCTCCGTTGTTGTTATTGTTGGGCGCGTTGTAGGTGGTGGTCGATTTAGGAGTCTTTTGGAGTGTTCAGCCCAGTGTTTCCTTTATTCCACTTCTTTGGTGAGTGACTTTCCACTGTCATTCTTCACCGGCTTAATTTGTGTCAAACGTTTGCCCGATAGGTGCCTAGTTGTTTGATAGAGTGTTGCGAGGTCTCCTTTGCCTGCAGCTTGTTCTGCTTTACTTGCCATGGCTTCATAAACTATTTCATATATATTTTCTGGAACACAGTACTTCAACAACACATCTCCATTTTGTTATATTTTCTGTTGTCCTATTCAGCTGGGTCCACGATTGCCCATAATCTTTCATCTCCTCACACGATCTCCTCCATGTATCCCTCACACCGTCGAACCACTCCACCGCTTCCCATTGGGATTCCACTGGAATGATGGCCTACATTGAGCGCGCTATCATTCGACGGCCTCCTTAGCGTATGTCCAATCCATCTTCATTTTCTTCTGCATAATTTTTGAGCGATCGGCTCTCGGTTAGTTTGGTGCCAGAGTTTCTTGTTGCTAAGTCCTTCTGGCCGGCCATTTGATCTCCAATGTGGAGCCAGTGAAGGCAGCTGTTGATAAAAGTCTGCAACCTGTTGGAGGTCCTTTCCGTGACAAGCACGCCAAGTTTTTAATCCACATAGAAAAACTGACTGACTTCACGTATGTGTTGAAAGTCCTAGTCTTGTTCAGAAAATTTCCAAACTGGTTTCAGGTCATTGAAGGTGTATATTGCCTTCCCGATTCTGGTTTTGACATCGTCATCCGTTCTGCCTGTCTGTGGTTGAAACCGTGCTTCCTGGCTAGATAAGTGAAGGAAGCCCCCTCTGTCAAATCTCTCTTTTTGATGATGATTCGTGCTGATTGTTGTTGCTGTTGGTTGGTCGGTGATCTTCATCACCTCCGTCTTCTCTATGTTCACCTGCAGTCCCGTCTTTTCTGGCTGCTTCTTCAACCAGTTTGTTGTTTTTCGCCTGCCTCTAAGTCTTCGACTTTCTGTGACATTAGAGACAATTCATCCACCTGTGAAATCCACATGTTCTAGAGTCTTCTTTTAAGCCAGTCGAACGTATTCCTGTCTTCTCACTCCCCATACACAGTCTGATGCGTATTCCAGTTCACTACAATGAAGTACGTCATCGGTGACAATAGGCAGCCTTCTCTTACTCCTGCATTCACTCCAAAGGTAGGCTTCTCTGAGTTTTCGGTTGTGGATCACCTGAAACGTTGCATTGTCATATAGCCAGCTGTTGAATGAGGTTGATAGAGACTTGGGCACTGCACGCCGTAGTGTTGAAGCAGTTTCCAAATAACTTCTCGTTCGACGCTGTCTGGTGAAGGCGTTTTCGAAGTCGATGAGGTTGAGGGAGAGGTTTGACTGGCATTCCATGCTTTGTTCTGTGATGACGATGCGAATACCTGCAATTTGATCAGCACATGATTTGCCTTTGCTGAATCCAGCTTGTTCTGGTGGGCGGAGTTCTGCATCCAGTGCATCTTCTATTCTCTCCAGGATGATGCGACTTAGTACTTTACTTGGCGTGAACAACAGCATTATTCCACACCAGTTCTTGCAGAGTGAGGCCTGAGTCGCCTTTCTTTGGTATCTTGACAAGGTAGCTAGCCTTCCTTTCAATTGATGGGCACCTTTCCTTCTTTCCAAAACTTTTGTAGTAATGGCGTGAGCACGGCTACCGCAGTCTCTGGGTTCGTTTTCAGTGCTTCTGGGGTAGGGGAAATTCCGTCTGGTCCTGCAGCCTTCTCAGCTGGATTTCAGTAGGTTGAACGCATTCAAGATTTCCGGTCTCGCCAGAGGATTGGTGTTCACTGGCACGCAGCTCTGTGTGTGCTGTTGGTGGTGGTGAATTTCTGGGCGAGTCGCAGATGATGGTCGATTCAAGAGTCCTTTGAAGTGATCAGCCCATCGTTTTATTTGTTGTCCATCACTTCCTGTTTCTCAGTGGTTCCCTAAATGATATAAATCCGACAGTAGGAGTGATTAAATTGTTTGACAGGGTTAAAGGTTGAGAACGTTCAATCAACATGAAGTGAATCGATATTTGTGATTATCCTTGAAAAGGGCCTACACAGTTCAAGTGAAAGCCATCATGGAGTAAGTCTGTTGACAGTTGCGTTTAAAATACTGCACAAAGAAAACACACTTTCTGTTTCGAAATGAAATTCATCAAAGCGGTAGTTTTATTTTCACTAGATATGATTACTTTCTTGTTGTAGCTAATTACATCTGTCATGTAATGAACTAATATAAGATGTATAGGAAGTTAGTCTAACGAAGTTAATGTTTGACAGAAGTGTTCAATTTCACAAAATAATCACATTCTTCCTAAAATTGTTTTGTATGAAGAAAATAATTCACATAAATGCTCACTATGAATCTGTTATCATGGGACATAACTTATATGGAAAGAAGGAAAGCTGAAATGTGAAAGCAGATAGTTTATCTAATGACTGAAGGGATGGTCCCAAAGAACTGTGCTTTAAATTAATTCTTAGCTTACATTTTTCTAAGTTAGTTAGCAGTTTCAAAGCTGAATAAACACTGAGTTTAATTCTTCTTTTATTGATAAAGAACAAATTTGAACATAATCTTGATCAATACTGAATCAATCAATTTATACAGTTACTTGATCAGTTAAATAGCCACTGTATCAATCAAGATTCATTTCAGAAACTCCATTAATAAATGGATTGTTAGTAAGTGTATATTTGCATAATTAAGTCAGTTTGAGCTTACGTTATTGATTTACTATCTATGTAAAAGGCCAAATATACTTCTTTTAACTATTGTAACTTAAAATCGTTTACTTGAACTTTGTGTTCTCAAAATGAGTGATTATTTTACCTGTTCATATACTCTATTCGACAGCCCCATACGTGGTCATATTTTATGCAACAGAATTGCACTTAATATTTGAACACTGATGATAACATCGGGTGATTAATGACTGAAATGGAGTTTGATACTGAGATCCAAAGGTTTAAGTTAGATAACTTAACACAATAAGCTACGGTTTCATTCGGTTTTATGCGTTTAAATATTTTTTTTGAAACACATCAAGTCAAAGTTAAGAATCAGTGCTAATCTAAAACAGCAATCAGTAATGACGTTATAATACGATTCAGAAATTATAAATCACTAGATTGCGAGGAACTGGCTGTCATTTCTTTGAAAACCTGACCGTCCTGTGTTCAATCCCTCTCAAACTCATCGCTATACACCGCAGGTGATTTCCACTTTGAGACTATAATATTTTCTAGTGTTCTGTATTTCTAATTGCTCTACAAATTGTCAGTTTGTGATAAAAGTTACTATTGTTATTCCAATAATGAAAAATCTTTGACAGCGCATAATTTATTGGATTGCTTTACAGTTCTCATACTTAACTAGACAGTTCCAATAAGTGACAACAGAACATACTTAAGCTTCGATTGAAAGAAATAACTTACCAGTTACAGTCATAAAATTAGCTTCTCACCAAGTCACAGGAAAACTTCACCCTGATGAATATTACTGTTTGTCTATTAATTAGAAAGATTCCAATAATTTGAAAAAGAACAATTATTCTTGTTCTGAACAAAAAGATTTCATGTGCGATTTATTCTTGTCTTTAACTTGCTTTAAAAAACCAATACTAAATCACTGACTCTTTTCAAATTATACTCTGATCTTAAAATATGTATCCAAACAAACGATGAATAAATAATCACGAATATTATTAGGCCGACACAAGGTTATTTAATCAATAAAACTGTATCGAAATTAAGGAGGTTACCAAACATTTCTCCCAAAATCCCTAAGTAATCAAGTTTATGCACTAAAATTCTGTTGGAAAATGAATATTATTAAACTTCTGCTGTTAAATGTATGAAGAGTTTTTACAGTTTACAATTTATTTAAGATAGTAGGCTATATGCCTGTGTTAATCCTTTTGATTTGTTGCACACAGGAGGTCCAATCTCGCCTTGAATGAATCACCGGATGGCGCTGATACGACGTGTTCCGGTAGGGAGTTCCAATGGTTCACAATTCGATGCGAAAAACGGATCTCCAAACGCATACGATTCGACCGTGGTTTCTGAACCTTGAGGTGATGTCCTCGCAATTGGTTGGTGCTAGAAGGAAGAAATAAATTAGATAAATTTGCTCCAAAATCATTTCTTAGGATACGGTATGCTAGTATTAGGTCACCCCTAAGTCGTCTGTATGACAGTGGAAATAAACCCAGTCGACTTAACCTCTCTTCATATGAGAGGGTTGAGAAACCTTTTATTAGCTTAGTTCCTACTCTCTGCACCCTTTCTAATAAGTCTATTTCGTATTTGAAACACAGGCTCGCTGCCTGGATCCCATATTCCAAATGAGGTCTGATATAAGTCGGATATAATATACGAAATATTTCAGCGTCAAAATTCGCAAAAGCCTTGCGTATGGCCCATAATATTCGAAAACCCTTAGTGGCTGCAGCTCTACAGTTTGTTGCTGTTTTCAAGTCATGCTGCACAACCACTCCCAAGTCCTTGTACTCAGTGACCACAGGGAGAACAATGCCATTCATTGAGTAATTGTGCACGTGACTATGAGATACATGCATAACTACACCCTTGCTTAAGTTAATCTCTAAGGCCCAGTGCTTACACCAATCACTTAACAAGTTTAAATCTTCCTGCAAAGCAAGTTGATCACTGTCATCGTGTAAAGCCCTCCATATCTTGATGTCATCAGCAAACAGTAAGCAGGATGACTTAACTACCGATGGAATCTCATTAACATAAATCAAGAAAAGAAGTGGGCCTAGAATTGTACCCTGAGGAACGCCACTCTTAACCGATTCCCATGTTGATAAAACCCTGTTAATTCGTACTCTTTTTCTTTTGTCCTTTAGAAAGTCTTGAATCCAGCCGGCAACCACTTTATTGATTCCCAGACTACCTAACTTTACTAGAAGACCTGAATGAGAAACCCTGTCAAACGCCTTGCTAAGGTCGATGAATATGGCATCCACCGGTATATTAGCATCAGCTGAGCTTGACCAACTTTCTCTGGCCAAAAGAAGGTTGGTCAAGCAAGAATGACCTGCTCTAAAACCATGCTGTTCCACAGCGAAAAGTTTGTTCCCTTCAATGAACTGAATGATAGCATCACGAATTATTCTTTCTAGTAGTTTAACAACAATACTGGTCAAACTAACAGGACGATAGTTCTGAACTAAGTTTCTAGATCCGGTTTTGAAGACCGGACTAATGATGGCATCTTTCCAGTCTCTTGGACATTTAGACTGGTCCAGAGACATATTGACAATGGCCCGGCTATGTTTTCAGCCAATTCTGTTAATATACGTGGGTGGAGTTCATCAGGGCCACTGGACTTACCAGGATTGAGCCTTAGAAGCCACTTTAGGACAGTATCCTTTCCAATGTATAAGGGTGCCATTTTCAAGTTACCTTCTGGAAAAGTTACAAAGCTGGTATCAATATTATCAGAGAATACTTGACTAAAGTGCTTGGACAAAGCCTCAGCCTTAGTCAAGTTATCCTCAGCCATGTTTGTCTGGTCATCTTCAAGCATAAGAGGTGGGATAGCATCACTCTTACGTGTTCTTCTCTTGATATATGAGAAGAGTCTTTTTGGGCAGCCTGGTGAACTTTTAACTAACTGGGTTTCGTAAGCTATCCTTGACTGGTGAATCAAAGTTTTACACTGGTTTCTGGTTTCACAGTATTTCAGCCGGAACTGCTGTAGCCCAGTAGAAACAAAGAGATTCCAGAACCTTTTTCTCCGCCTTAGGAGTGTTATAGCTTGTCTCTTTATCCATGGTGGCCGATTTGTTGGTCTTTTAGGAACCCTCAAGTGTATTCTTAAATCTATCCCATTCATCTTCAATGGATGAGACAATATTGACTGACCAGTCGGCAGTTGAAGCAGGCTCCTTTATAGCGACTATGTCAGCATGCCAAACACTAGGTCGGGATTTGGGTTGAAAACTGACTAAATTGCCAGCCCTGAAGTTAAAATCTAACACCCCATGATCACTGTTTGCT
Organism: Trichobilharzia szidati; assembly: GCA_944472155.2. Lineage (NCBI taxonomy): Eukaryota > Metazoa > Platyhelminthes > Trematoda > Strigeidida > Schistosomatidae > Trichobilharzia > Trichobilharzia szidati. The sequence continues at coordinate 56,007,407 of OX235279.1, read as the reverse complement.
AGAGGTGGATGAATAACTAGACCATCGACGTCGTCGTTGTCATGAGTAAGCACTAAGTCCAGCAAGGAAGATCCTTGGGTAGAACCGAATCTTGTACTACCTAAGACATGTTGTGTCAGGGCATTTTCCATGGTAGTCAAGAGTAACTGGCTGTCAAACTTATTAGCGGATCCTGGAGATGTAACAGCTACCCAGTCTATATGAGGTGCATTAAAGTCACCTAGAATAAGACAGCTACTGTCTTCACTCCATTGTTTGAGGTGATCTAAAATAAAGTCATTACACTGACAAAAGGGACTTCTATACAGAACACCAATGAGTAAAGTGCCAGTTGCAAAGCTTACTTCACAGCTAATTACCTCACTTGTCCCACTGTCATGCGCTTCAGATTTCACGGAACGAACATGTAGGGAGTTGTTGATATACAGAGCAACCCCGCCACCTCTACGACCCTTAACCCTGTCGCTGCGCAAGCAACTAAATCCGCATAGCTCAGGTGTGTCATCTAATCCAGAAACCAGCCATGTTTCAGTAATGGCCACAATACCTGGGCTAAGGTCTTCCACTAATACACCTAGCATCGTGCGTCGGTGGCACAGTGGTTAGGACTCTCGCCGACCATGCACATGGTCCAGGGTTCGATCCCCTGCCGGCGCACACCCGATATCTATGGTCGGCCTGAATTTGGGCTACCGATATCCATGCTGAAAATTCCACACTTGTACTAAAAATACGGTGTGGAATGAAGCTGTAAATCAAAATAATAAAAAAATAGCTCATGAAATTTGTTCCCGATACTACGTATATTAGTGTACACTACCTTGAGGCTTCCTATGCGGTCCGGCTTATCCACACAGGTCTTGGAAGCATACGTTTCCATTTTTACGTCTTGTTTCTAGCTGGGACAAAACTTCTTTTCGTTTAAGTCTGTCTTCAAGAGATAAATCAGGTCTGACTGAAATTCCTGACCCGGAAAGGTTGTGTACATTAGCCAGTAGATGATTCCGTTCATCAGGAGAACCTAAGACTACTTTAAGCAACCTACGCTGATTAGATTATTCATCATCTCTTTTGCCTATTCTAATCAGCTTTTTAATCGATACTCCAGGGAAATTCGCTGGGAGCATCTTCCTTATAATACTACTCACTAATTTAAGGTCGTGATCGTGCCTTTTTACGGGATCAGATTCTTTGGACTCTTCTAAATTTCCAACAATTATGTTAGAGTCTAAGGAGTGCTCGTCGTGTTTAGCAGTGGCTATGTCTTTTCGCACCACTATTGATGCAGCCTGGCTACAGGTGACAGACGTTTGCCTATCATCAATATTACTATGTTTCTTCCGATTGCTTATTTTCGTTACCCACTGATCATCTGCCTGCAATTGCTTCTCAGGGCTGCTGCAGTTTTTGATGGTACATTCAAGATCAGTGTCTGCACCACCTTCATGGTGAACTTCGCTTACAGTGTTCTCTGGTGCTGAGATGCTGTTTGCAGCTTCCGTTTGGTTACCTTTTCGCTTACTAAGACGCTTCGAACAACTAGTAGGTTCTACTTCCGGGGTAACTGAAATAGTAACCGCCGGTGTGGTAACATTCATGATGGCACTTGCTGCGTCATCTTCAGACGGGCAGTCTGTGTCACTCTTACTAGCCACGGTGTCATCAGGAAGTTCCATGGCCTTAGACAGTAGTTCGTGAGCCACCCTTATCAAAGTCATCTTTGGGGAGCAACACATTCTGCACATCCAGTGGGATGTTCGAGCAATACAACGTTTGTATGCAGCTGGACGTAATCCATTACACATCTTATGATACCACTTTTTACAGTTATTACACTGTATTCCATCATCTACCAAAAAGTAACAGTCCGCCCTATTACATTTATGTGGTACTTTTGTCATAATGAACTACTGGAACAGCCAAGATAATTTACCCAATATAGACTATATAAGTGTTTAAAATCATAAATTAACAGACAAAAGTCAAGTTAAAGTTTTTAAAAAATGTTCTTGAAGTGAATAACACAACAAAAACAGCGATTTGCCAAATACGTGAAAATACATGAAAAAGCACTCCCTTTTTCAAGCAGTTGTATAACTGTTAAGTGGACATCATTGTTAACCATCAGTCATACAGCCACTTGAAATTCAAAAGCACTGCATTGGTGGTTGAGATCTATAAAAATGGGAAACACTAGACTCATTCCTATTAACTTACATGAGTAATGTATAATTACACGACTACGAAGAATGTCATGATTGGCTGAATATTTCCTAGTAATTCTCGGTCCAAGGTGGAAACTTAAATACGGGATTACCATCTCGTGAATAGGTGGCTGATTTCATCAGCAATAAATTTATGGTGTATATGATAAATATAGTGATCATGTCACTGAAAATGCTGAAACAGTTTTCTGATTACCAATTCATCTGAAACACTTATATACTGCTTGAACTTTGCTCATGTGTTCTGTGAATTTACATCTTGGGAATCACAAATGCCATCGAAGAAAAATCTGTGGCTTAAGCTAGATGTCTTCAGAATACTAGTAAGGACTTTATAATGAAGACTTCTGATTTAACAGCTATTATCATTCAGAGAGAAGGGCTGGTAATTGGTTGTCTCAGAAACTGACTTTGAACAGATGTGAAAAGGTTCAAGTTCTCTACTTCGATGAATGACATAAAACCAATAGGATAGCCATGAAATGATACTAGAATGAAAAATGTGTTTGAAGGAATGTTGAATTTTCATGATAGAGAGGGAATATATGTGAATCGTCGTGGACGGTTCTAGCTATTTCACTAAGTATCTTTGACCAGTGGCTCTTAACTTCTAGAGGATCCTGATGAGGTAGTCCACATTTCCATTTATGTATCAAACCAACAGCTAGATACTCTATGGATTGCTGCTAATTTTTCTTCTGATTACCTTAACTCTTATACAACTTTATACAACCGTCTAAATGACATCTGTCAAAAACTCGGGGATTCGCACATATATGTGCCAACTAATGGGGTGTTCGTAGACAGATGTAAATTTCCACCGATCCTCTTCATTGGCAACTGGTGATAAAATGATCTATCGGCTTTTAATTCCGGATTACTATCAATGGCTATCAAATTAGCGCACATGTCTCCTCATATTCAATGTTAATTCTGGTGAGAACAGGTGACTATCAGAATCAAATTACCACTGTCTGGCACGAAAGTCGTTGAATTGCCTCGGATGAGTTTCTTTACATGAACATTAAAAACATCCAACCTGTTCTAAATGTTTTGACTCTTGTAGTAAACTGAACAAATACTAGTAAATCTCACCGTTTATTTTGTCTTGACTGCAATTAAGGAGAAATTGCTTAAATGCACCTAAAATCCTTCTGTTTTCTTATTCTTGCAAACCGCACTTGTGCCAGACTCTGCTAGATACTGAAAAAGTCATATATAACTCTTTAGAACTAGGTATCTTGCCCATTAAAACTTATCATTGAGGTGCATCTGCAACATGAAGGCTGCATGTGCCGTCTGAGATTGAGACCTGTGTCATTCAACACTGAAAATGGTAATTTTATCAAAACTTCTTTCTAAGTGTGAAACAACAGTGCACAAAGGTATCGTATCATTTATCACATACTTGACCGAAAAATTCCCTACAGTATACTTTGAATAAGCATGTCATATGATTCGTTTACATCAGTTCCGATTTGGCATCAGTTTTTTGATGCGCAGCCAGTAGAATATGACCAGTAATGGACACATTAAGAAATATGTAACAGAATGAGGATCCCAGTTGACGTGGAAGTTTGAGTCACAGCAGTATGTAAAGCAGTGGCATCTGACCGTATAGAAAATAGAGTTGCGAAATAGAAGTGGAATCTGACTTTGTTCGCCAAATAAGGATTTCCAAGGGTTTTTTATTGGGTGAGTAATTTATCAGATTCACTTGATGCATCTGTTGTAAAATACGGCTTGATACTTTGTCATGTTCATTCTTGTTAAGCTTTTTATATTAAAACTATGGCAATGAAATATTTTGTAATTTGCCAAGTTGTAACTTGTGGTTTAATAGGATTATGATGCGCCTGGGGCATAATATTATGGTTTTAAAACTTGCCGAAAGAAACGTTGGAATTACTTGTTCTAATATCGCTGGGATTTCTGTAAATTGACTTTTCATACACGCCTGTCTTTCACTCAGATCCCAATAATTATGGAAGTATTGAGCTAAATCTTGAGCAAAGTTCATATGAAGAAATGGTTTTTCTCGGACTTTGCCGCGTCAGATAACTAAATGTTTAGTGTGTGTCGGTGGCACAGTGGTTAGGACTCTCGCTGACCATGCAAATGGTCCGGGGTTCGATCCCCTACCGACGCACACCCGATATCTATGGTCGGCCTGAAAAATTTGGGCCACCGATATCCATGCTGAAAATTCCATACTTGTACTGAAAATATGGTGTGGCATCAAGTTGTAATCAAAATTAAAAAAAAGTAAAAATAAATAAAACCTGTATGCTGAGAGGATTTTGTTGCAGAGAATGGTTTTCTGTCAATTGTCCTATCCTAAAACTTCATGGTTCGCAAAATTAGGATTATTGGGATTAAAATAACAGTAAAGTAACAATTAAATTGGTATCATGTGGTTCGAATCCTGTTAAACATATGATTTTTGTTCAATTCTCACCGATAAAAATAATTTCATTATAGCCAAACTGACTAAAATGAACAACGGAGAATCTAAGAAATTCAGAAAGCAGTTAACTTTAAACCTTGCTGAGTAATGAGGTGTAAATTCTTATGAAAAGCACTCAGAATTCACATTGAAGATAATGATTGGTATTTCAATGAAAACTCTGTCATGAGAAATCTTGAGTCAGTGTTTATTCACCTAGATATTCATTTCTCGGACTGTAAAACCTTTGCGAACAACTCAGTATCACCATTTATGTAGGTGGTATATCGAAAATGGCAACGAATTTTAATTTTAAACGTTTACATCACAGTCCAAATATTTTGTATCGATGAAATTTTTCAGGTGACAAATTTCATTTCGATCTTAATTATTTTTATACTTCTGTGTTTGGATGCCGTTTATTCTTCACTTCAGGTAACATACAATGTCAAATTTTATCATTGTTTCATATACAAAATATTAAGTTTCACTAATTAATTATCTTTAGGTCACAGAGAAGTATGAAGCGAAAATACTGGCGATCGACTTCTACATGCAAGAATCTAGAAAAAGTTGAAAAATATTATGTCTTATCACATGCGCACACATTGGTTATGAAATTTAGCAGTAAATAATTCTTCAATTGATGCTGTGCAACTGTTTTTATCCTACAGTTTTATCATATCAGTTTAGATACTAGTTGAGTTTTTCCTGCAGTGTTATACTGTCAGATGTCTTTTGATTACAATAAAATATTATTTGTATACATTGTTAATACTTTGTGATACTGATTTCAACAAATATTTTAGGATATTTTTTATAAATACTTGTGGACATAAATATGATAGTGTGTATTATATATGATAAAAGATTAAAACAAACTCGAGATGAAAAACTAGCTTCGATTTTGAAACTATATATATATATATATATGTATAAAAAATTGGTATATGAGCTATCCATCATTGTTCGGAAAAATTGATTTCCAGTCTCTAGGTCCCATGCTGAAACACTATTCCACCTATTTTAACCACAGCAATCGCATTATATTAAAACGCTTTACAAATTAGTCTTGACTGATAACCTAGTATAAACAGAAACATTTATCAATATGGAATGAAAATTGGGACTATTATTTTGCCAGGAAAAACATATTTCGATGGCTAATGCAATAGCTAAACAGATGGGCAGATTATGCGCTGACGTTGAAAGGTTATTTTTCGTATTGTAGATAACTGCAGAAGATGTAATTGAGATAAAATACCCTGTACCACCAAGGTGCTTAATTATTGCGATTCTTATAGATTCCTGTCACCTAGGGTTCTTCTTCTACTAAGTTACTGTTCCACTGCAGTCAGTATTCAGTATGAAAGCATTATAGCTTTCCTCTATGTATTTGAGAAATTATGTAGTTTTTCTGCACCGACTTCATCAGCAAAAGCAAATGTTATTTTTTTAATTTTTTTTTTTTGATTTACAGCTTGATTCCACACCGTATTTTCAGTACAAGTGTGGAATTTTCAGCATGGATATCGGTAGCCCAAATTCAGGCCGACCATAGATATCGGGTGTGCGCCGGCAGGGGATCGAACCCTGGACCATGTGCATGGTTGGCGAGAGTCCTAACCACTGTGCCACCGACGCACTAAAACTGGCAAACTAGGGTCGTCATGAGTCAGGAAAAAAAATCAGATAATGGCATGGAATTTAGTTAACGAGAAGCTGGTGTTTATCTTCCGGCCCATTCCCACGGCATTATTTATGCAGAACATTATTCAGAGATGATTTAACTGTAATCATGGATGGAAGGAATTTTAAAGCCAAAGCATAACAAGTCTCAGAAAGGAACATAGTTGAAAGCCATCAGTTGTATGTTAACTTCCATTTTTAAATAAACACGCCCCCCACCCACTGAGAACGATGAACACTTCGTTTGAGTTTGGAAGTGTGCTGCGTAAAGTCCAGTAGCGAAATTTTAAAAATTTGGATGGAGCCATTTATCTGTCTAACAATCATGATGGAGTGTCGCGCAAAAAGGATATGAAACACTTTGATTTCCTGGATGTCCGATTTTGGCGTCAGCTTTTGATTATAAACCATAATGCACTGGTCTTATTGATTGAAACTTGTGTAGCGCCATCTGATGGGTTTAGAGAAGCTTAGAAATCATGGCAAAAACGAGATCAGGCTTAAAAACATTTGGAAAATGCTGACTGATGTCAATGAATATGAATGATCCCTGGATTAGGCGACAGACAGGACTTAACGGTAACTCTTATAATTCACAACTCTTGAATGCATCAGGTCAGGAAGATTCAGTTTCACATCGACGTAAAGAGTACTACTTTCATAGTAGTGTGGGGATTGGTACTTATAATCACATACAAGTAGTACATCAGTAAAAGAATCCAGAAAAGTAACAATATGTTTTGGACACCGGAAAAGCGATCGAGGAAGAGAACTGCGAGAAGAACATTACAGACGCTGTGCAGAATCCAACAAGCTATCGAATGTGGTGATACTCGACCAATTTGCAAATGATGTGAAAATAAAGACTTAAAGATAAGGCATACTAAATTCATGTACCTGTAATGCGTTTATCTTCATAAGCATTTCTTCAAGCCCTGTCGTTATTTTCTTCTTTACAGTAGTATTGCGAAATCTAACTGCACGACAAGTCTTCCATTTACAGGCTAACATGACTAATAAAAGTCAATCTGAACGAAGAATATTCTTTTCAATAATTTCTCTTCAGGTTCTTACAACTATAAAATATAATATTTGTTGTCGTTACAATAATGGCCAGTTATGGGGCGGATACATTTTTAACGCAGAATATCAGATTAGTTATGGGGTGTCAAAATAAATAGTCGTATTTGTGTGACAAACGTGCTAGGCTGAATTCAGTTACAAAATATTGTGAAATGGGAGACAATGGTGGTGATTAACCATAATAGATTTGCAGAGTGTAGGGTAGGAAAATTGACAAGTCAGTTCAAGGTTATAAAAGGTTTCAGGTGAGTGGCTAGTACAAAGTGGTCTGTGTTAAACAGGAGATAGTAACACTGCAATGAGAGGTTCATAATGAAATAACGAATGTGTGAAATGAAACAGGTGGAGGCATATATTGAGAAAAGAGATAATATCACTAATAATAAGTCCGGATAGTAAAAATGAAAAATCCGATAGTATTGAGAGAATGTTTGCATGAAGGGCATAAATTATGACGAATATTAATAATAATGATATTTGTAATAATAAGCAAAGAAAACAACCAAGAGGGTTAAGGGGAAGGAGCACACTTGGTGAGAAGAAGAATCATCAATCCAAGTTTGGCCATGGTAGGAACAGCGTCTGGACGTGTTAATTATTATGGTTAATCACCACCATTGTCTCCCATTTCACAATATTTTGTAACTGAATTCAGCCTAGCACGTTTGTCACACAAATACGACTATTTATTTTGACACCCCATAACTAATCTGATATTCTGCGTTAAAAATGTATCCGCCCCATAACTGGCCATTATTGTAACGACAACAAATATTATATTTTATAGTTGTAAGAACCTGAAGAGAAATTATTGAAAAGAATATTCTTCGTTCAGATTGACTTTTAATTCATAATATGGGAATATTCCACCCTATCAAATCTTATAACATGACAATATTTCATTATCTGATGTTATAAGTCTAACTCGTGAAATTATATAAGAATCTGATGCATGAGATAAAATGTGAATGATTATCGCGTAGTGTAATGATTAATTAGGGTTACAACGGCCACTATTTCTACTGCTTCTATGAATTACATCCTACCTACAGAAATTCAGACTTGTTTCATTTGAAGAGGAAATTTGGATTTTTTTGAGAAACTTGTGTCTTCCTGTCTTAAAAAATGGTGCAGATTTAAAACTGTTCATCAATTCGAATAAATAATCCTTCTTTACAGGAATCAATTGTGGTTTGTACAGCTTATTGGTGAAGTTTGATTTGAACACTGAATGATGCTAGCTTACCACAAAAAGAGATCATGTAAATACGTTTTGTTGTCAAAAAACATCTAAAACTTAGGCCTAACGTCTTCTGTTGATTAGAACTGAACTGCGGAATAGTCTTTTCACTAAGCTTAATCAGTAAGCTGCGCATCTGATCAACTATTTATTTATTTTATTGAAGCACAGACTTGGTACATAATGGCCACCAGGAGATATTCCATAAAAAATCTCATAGTTTGTGTAAGCCGGAATACTTCCTGTATGCCCAGACCAAATCAAGTGGTCTTCCTAAGGGGTCACAGACAAGTCTTTGACTTGAAGTTTGATCCACAAGGCAGTGGAGAAGCATCAGGGGCTACGTACTCATGGTTCTCGGTCACCAAAACAGGTCCATATGCTGTCCTGTCATTTCTGACTTTGGAGCCCAAGTACACCATAGGTTTAGAATCATGGTTTTCCAGCTCCCCTAGATAGATCTGCACGTCAACTATTCCTGTCGTAAGTACCTGACGTTCTCATTCTCTCTTTGAGTTTTGTGAGGAAGACTGCCTGCCGCTTGCAGCCAGTGAGGAGGATTTACCTGGCAGGACGTGTGAACACGTGGTCACAGACATCATTTCCAGAGGGAGACTGAAGTCTCCTTAACCTCAGTCGTAGAAGGCCATTTATGGGGGCACACCTAATCAACAGGATTTTAGAGGTTGACGGTATCGACGTTCGCGAACTGTACGGAGTATACTAACGCAAGATCTTATACCAACAACTTCTATGGTATTCGCTCTTCGTGTATCAAAGACAAAGCAAAAAGCAAGACTGATCGTCCAAAGTACGTGATATATTTCGGGACCAAATAGTAAACCGTATTAAGTGCTTAACTAGCTATTGATCGTGCACGCAAGTGACACAACGGAGTACCAAATGGCAAGGATGCTTGGCCGGAAGCCTTCAGCTAAACAAGTCGACTTAAACAGTGATGGTCAGCATCCAATGTTCAGTGATGAGTGCTGTGGTCAATAATTTTGGGGAATTATTTACTGCTACAGGACCAACACATTCAAAAATAAATAGCTATTGTGATTACTATCCACTGATGAGCTCCAAACGATTTGACTTAGTTCGTCTAGAATTTCAAGAGAAACATTCTATCAGCTGAGAGCTTTTCAAAAGTAATACCGAAAAATAGTTTAACTATGTAATTAAGAAAAGGAAGTTCACTTTGTCTTTACTGTTATGATTATTCACTGTACTTGGTTGTCAGGCCAGTCGAACACGATGTAAGCCACTGGGCACTTATTCACAATTCTACTTTATACATTTTATGCTACATTTCAGCCGCTATTTCCAGTAAATAACTTAAATTAAAGCCACGAATATTCTGTTTATTGTAATTATTGTGATTACTATCATCACTGATATTTGCTTATTTCAACGTTTACTTGAATCCTGTCGGGTAATATGCATTATCACTGCTGGCAAAGGAAGACAAGTAAAAGATGAAGTATAACGTTAAACTTTCAGTGTCATTACCAATATTCAGTTGGTAAAATCAACAGAAAGAGAGAATGCAGTCCATTTTATTACAGGCAGATACCTTCACGATGATTGTGAGTCTCTTCATTTTGTTGCACAATATCATCAAAGAGAATTAGGGTAGAATAAATAAAATGACATCTATTATTATTATTATTTTATTCCTTTACGTTCCCAGTGGAACATAGGGCTTTAAGCTAGAGGCTTTAAGCTTTGGTAGCAGTGTTGTTTATTTTTACGGGATGGTGTTGCTAGCGTCATGCCCAACCTTCCCTCTTTAGCAGTCTTATTATTAGCTTGGCAAGGTAAAGGAGGGTGTTGGGCGGGGATCGAATTCCGAGCCACCTGCGTGGTCGCCGAGCAATCTACCCCTGTGCCACCGACACACAACATCTCTACTTCGTTAAAAATTGCCAGAAACTTTACTACTGTGATATCTATCCATAGTTTGATGAATTAATTTCATTTTATTATTTTCTACTGATTAGTATACTTCAGATTGTTTTTTGATGTGAACTATTTGTTATTTTGCTATTATCAGCAGATGTAAGAATAAGAATAACATCTTTATTCTGGACAGTATTGATAAAATGTACAGAATTTTCAGAGGAGTTTATTGCACGATATTTTCCCTTCGTACAATATCTTCAAGTAAAATATGGTGACTTTGAACTATATTAGCCCAAAACGAAACTACGTAGTAAAGACCTTTGGCGGCAAATCACATGCGTCAGAAGTAGAAGTGAGTAATTTGAAGTAAAAGTCTATATACACATAATGCAAAGTTATAAAATAGCGGCATAAGGTAATATTCTTGTATATGTTCCAATCTGAATCTGATAGATTCGTCAAAGTCACCTATCCGTTCATCAGGTAGCTTCGTTTTTGCCTGCTGTGGTTTAGGGTCACCTAAAATATTAATTAACAGTATATCCTGTGACACCATGGTTTCTGAGCTGAAGCACAAACCATTCCATCATGATATATATGCCTTGTCTCCTCCAAGAAATCTACGATATCTAGGTGTAAACCACTTGTAAGATGTTTAGAAGTACATTTTGAAACCCAAAGACACAGCTGAAAAACAGTTATCTCATTTATTGGAACACACTGCCAAACACAATCACACCTTTCCTCAAGTCTAGTAGGAACTTGTGAATCAGAAGGGGTGAGGATAAACGTCATCGCGTTTTAAATTCACAGCGCTTCAGGTTTTCTCGTCTTTCATTGGCTAGAACAGTGGCGGTCGATTGGATTTTGATTCGTCCTAGGTAGGTGCCATCGTGTGTGGTTGTGTTATGCGTTGTTTGCAAGCAACTTTGGCGAGTATAAATGTAACATTTGACTATTCTAACATTGTTTCACTGTTTTTTATACAGATGCAGTGCTCTTTTCGATGAACACTCTCTTGAGACTGGTTAGCCATTATGGTGGTTATCAGTGACTACGATCCCGTGGGTCCCAACGCACCTCTTGAGTTGTGGTTATACATACTATTTTTCTTGCGAACTAACTGTGACAAGCTGTGGCAATAATGTGCTTCGTTAACCCAGCCAGCAACGATTTCGACAGCACTGCAAACTTTTTGGGGCATTTGTATGAGCGGTGATTGGTTAGAAATCAAACAATGGGAGTAACCGTATGTACTTCCTCAACCAATGACAGCTAACTTTGCTGAACTGCGTTACAATGAATCTTAATTAGTGATTAGTAATACATAAACTGAAATAATATACTTTTTAATATAAGTAATCAATTAAATATAGTTTTCACTCAGAATACATTACAATAGGCCTCTCCCTCAGAATTCTTTATTGGACTGGAATCCTTGGAAGCGGTTTAATTCACAGTTTGTATTTCCATTGCGGTGAGTTGCATGAGGGCTTGCCAACCTCGTCGTTTACGAATTTTTCGAAGTAATTAATTGCATACTTATATGTTTAATATTATAACTATTATAGTACTGCCCATTTTTATTATTAGGCATAGCGTCTAATTTGTGTAGAATGCAGGAATCCGTTTCTTTACAGTTTTTTTCCGATTTCTTCCAGGTAACATGAGCTTTAAGGGTTCTCCGTCCAGCATTACTAATACACTAAATAACCTAAATGACAGCAGACAACCAGCTAATGTCGCACCATATCGCCGGAAGTATTTGAGAATACGTAAGTTTATTTATCAATCTTCTATGACGATGCAGCGAAAGTTAATTTTGACTTAAGACGATATAAGTCAACGTACTATCGACGTCTCCACAAATACAATCTGGAGTGGAAGAAGCATTTAGAAGGTAAGCTTGTTCTTTCATATTAATGTACACAGAATCATAATTCAAATCTCGTGAAACTGAACCACAGCCAGAAATAACGCCAGGAAACATGGTTATTCCCCAACAACTTGTCGTTCCAGTTGATGTTCCTTGTAATAGCATTGCGTATCCACCGTCATTGGAGGAACATTTACCAACTGAACAACTGCCTGCAACTGAGAAAGCTGACCGCATCGAGTTCACTGCAGTGGATGACATTCGCAAAATTGAATATGGCTAATACTTGTGCTGGAAGAATTAAGGTCCGTGCATCCCGAGCTGCCGATTGACCCTCGGACATTGATGAGGACTGAAGACATTTTTCAAAGGAGAGCAGTTGGTCCTGGGACATATGCTCACATTGGCCTTCGTCGTCAGATTTTGTCTCGGTTACGAATTCTCTAATCTAAAGTCTCTGTGTAAATTGGTCTCAAGCTGAACATTGGTGGTAGGCTCGTTAAACGAGCCCTTTCTCTAGAATTTTATAGCAGGTAATCAGTGCCAGCGGAAGCAGCACATATGTAAGAAGCTTCGAACGCATTAGAAGACTTTCAAAAGGCGAGGACCATATATACTGCTAACAGTGACAACCATTTTCACATAGCAGCATGTGGATACGTTCCCATGCAGAGGGAAGATCGGCAAATGAGACATTGTATAATATAAGAAGTTGTCTCACTATAGTGAGACAATTTTGTTGAACTTTCATCTAGCCTGTATGTTTCACTTTAATATTTTTGGCCCTCACAACACTAACAAAGTACCGTAAAATACATTCTTGTAGTATCATTAAATGTCACAAATACAGGCAGGATATAATGATATATCTGCGTATAATTCATGATATATTCCGCTTAATAAACCTCCTCCACATTTAAAAAAAGTCTCAAAAATGACGAATGAATTTGCTGAAAAATTAGGAAAAGCAGGTTATAAAAATGAATTATGTTCAAGATTTGACAGAATAGTTCTAAAATATTTGGGCACCGAGTGAGAAGTAGACATTTGTAAAATCTCAGCGAGATTGAAATGAGTAATTACAACGTTTCGTTCGGCAATCTGGTCCGAACTTCTTCACGGAAATTAATCGAAATTAACATAACAGAGGTTTATATATAAAAAGGAAGATCACTTGTTTTTAAAAACTGTCCATTCATGAGTCATTCAACAAGTATAATAAACAAAATTTTATCAGCTGTGATCAAAATTTGACCTTGGACTTACAAATATTGGTCTACCTTTGTTAAACACTTTAAACAGAGTGTGTATGTGGGTAAACAGTTGTAGTTGTAAGACATTTCTTACGTCTCCATAAGAAGATATGGACAGTCGAGAATTTTGACCAAGTATTAATAATCAGTGATACATATCCATTTTTTATTTATTAATAAGGATTTCCTATGCATCAGCTAACATCACGCCTTCATGTCTGTTCAAACTGTTAGTATCTAGAATTTTATGGTTAGACGTATTTTCAAAATTATGGTGTTTAGGATTAGAGTTTAGTAGAAGCACCCTGTCGAACTTATTGCTTTGCCTTCTTTCTGAAGATTGAGCTGCTTTATTCGACCTACTGGAGTTGTCAGGTGACTCGACAGCTACGGATTTAGGATATGCATTCTGTTGCAGACAACGGAGAGTGAAAACACGAAGATTGTACCAGTTACACAGTTCCTTTGTTAATTTAATTCGATTGCAAAATAATTCAAATGAACTGTCGTCAAGATTTGACAGAATAGTTCTAAAATATTTGGGCACCGAGTGAGAAGTAGACATTTGTGAAAAATTATATTTGTAAAATCTCAGCGAGATTGAAATGAGTAATTACAACGTTTCGTTCGGCAATCTGGTCCGAACTTCTTCAGGGAAATTAATCGAAATTAACATAACAGAGGTTTATATATAAAAAGGAAGATCACTTGTTTTTAAAAACTGTCCATTCATGAGTCATTCAACAAGTATAATAAACAAAATTTTATCAGCTGTGATCAAAATTTGACCTTGGACTTACAAATATTGGTCTACCTTTGTTAAACACTTTAAACAGAGTGTGTATGTGGGTAAACAGTTGTAGTTGTAAGACATTTCTTACGTCTCCATAAGAAGATATGGACAGTCGAGAATTTTGACCAAGTATTAATAATCAGTGATACATATCCATTTTTTATTTATTAATAAGGATTTCCTATGCATCAGCTAACATCACGCCTTCATGTCTGTTCAAACTGTTAGTATCTAGAATTTTATGGTTAGACGTATTTTCAAAATTATGGTGTTTAGGATTAGAGTTTAGTAGAAGCACCCTGTCGAACTTATTGCTTTGCCTTCTTTCTGAAGATTGAGCTGCTTTATTCGACCTACTGGAGTTGTCAGGTGACTCGACAGCTACGGATTTAGGATATGCATTCTGTTGCAGACAACGGAGAGTGAAAACACGAAGATTGTACCAGTTACACAGTTCCTTTGTTAATTTAATTCGATTGCAAAATAATTCAAATGAACTGTCGTCAAGATTTGACAGAATATTTCTAAAATATTTGGGCACCGAGTGAGAAGTAGACATTTGTGAAAAATTATATTTGTAAAATCTCAGCGAGATTGAAATGAGTAATTACAACGTTTCGTTCGGCAATCTGGTCCGAACTTCTTCACGGAAATTAATCGAAATTAACATAACAGAGGTTTATATATAAAAAGGAAGATCACTTGTTTTTAAAAACTGTCCATTCATGAGTCATTCAACAAGTATAATAAACAAAATTTTATCAGCTGTGATCAAAATTTGACCTTGGACTTACAAATATTGGTCTACCTTTGTTAAACACTTTAAACAGAGTGTGTATGTGGGTAAACAGTTGTAGTTGTAAGACATTTCTTACGTCTCCATAAGAAGATATGGACAGTCGAGAATTTTGACCAAGTATTAATAATCAGTGATACATATCCATTTTTTATTTATTAATAAGGATTTCCTATGCATCAGCTAACATCACGCCTTCATGTCTGTTCAAACTGTTAGTATCTAGAATTTTATGGTTAGACGTATTTTCAAAATTATGGTGTTTAGGATTAGAGTTTAGTAGAAGCACCCTGTCGAACTTATTGCTTTGCCTTCTTTCTGAAGATTGAGCTGCTTTATTCGACCTACTGGAGTTGTCAGGTGACTCGACAGCTACGGATTTAGGATATGCATTCTGTTGCAGACAACGGAGAGTGAAAACACGAAGATTGTACCAGTTACACAGTTCCTTTGTTAATTTAATTCGATTGCAAAATAATTCAAATGAACTGTCGTCAAGATTTGACAGAATAGTTCTAAAATATTTGGGCACCGAGTGAGAAGTAGACATTTGTGAAAAATTATATTTGTAAAATCTCAGCGAGATTGAAATGAGTAATTACAACGTTTCGTTCGGCAATCTGGTCCGAACTTCTTCACGGAAATTAATCGAAATTAACATAACAGAGGTTTATATATAAAAAGGAAGATCACTTGTTTTTAAAAACTGTCCATTCATGAGTCATTCAACAAGTATAATAAACAAAATTTTATCAGCTGTGATCAAAATTTGACCTTGGACTTACAAATATTGGTCTACCTTTGTTAAACACTTTAAACAGAGTGTGTATGTGGGTAAACAGTTGTAGTTGTAAGACATTTCTTACGTCTCCATAAGAAGATATGGACAGTCGAGAATTTTGACCAAGTATTAATAATCAGTGATACATATCCATTTTTTATTTATTAATAAGGATTTCCTATGCATCAGCTAACATCACGCCTTCATGTCTGTTCAAACTGTTAGTATCTAGAATTTTATGGTTAGACGTATTTTCAAAATTATGGTGTTTAGGATTAGAGTTTAGTAGAAGCACCCTGTCGAACTTATTGCTTTGCCTTCTTTCTGAAGATTGAGCTGCTTTATTCGACCTACTGGAGTTGTCAGGTGACTCGACAGCTACGGATTTAGGATATGCATTCTGTTGCAGACAACGGAGAGTGAAAACACGAAGATTGTACCAGTTACACAGTTCCTTTGTTAATTTAATTCGATTGCAAAATAATTCAAATGAACTGTCGTCAAGATTTGACAGAATAGTTCTAAAATATTTGGGCACCGAGTGAGAAGTAGACATTTGTGAAAAATTATATTTGTAAAATCTCAGCGAGATTGAAATGAGTAATTACAACGTTTCGTTCGGCAATCTGGTCCGAACTTCTTCACGGAAATTAATCGAAATTAACATAACAGAGGTTTATATATAAAAAGGAAGATCACTTGTTTTTAAAAACTGTCCATTCATGAGTCATTCAACAAGTATAATAAACAAAATTTTATCAGCTGTGATCAAAATTTGACCTTGGACTTACAAATATTGGTCTACCTTTGTTAAACACTTTAAACAGAGTGTGTATGTGGGTAAACAGTTGTAGTTGTAAGACATTTCTTACGTCTCCATAAGAAGATATGGACAGTCGAGAATTTTGACCAAGTATTAATAATCAGTGATACATATCCATTTTTTATTTATTAATAAGGATTTCCTATGCATCAGCTAACATCACGCCTTCATGTCTGTTCAAACTGTTAGTATCTAGAATTTTATGGTTAGACGTATTTTCAAAATTATGGTGTTTAGGATTAGAGTTTAGTAGAAGCACCCTGTCGAACTTATTGCTTTGCCTTCTTTCTGAAGATTGAGCTGCTTTATTCGACCTACTGGAGTTGTCAGGTGACTCGACAGCTACGGATTTAGGATATGCATTCTGTTGCAGACAACGGAGAGTGAAAACACGAAGATTGTACCAGTTACACAGTTCCTTTGTTAATTTAATTCGATTGCAAAATAATTCAAATGAACTGTCGTCAAGATTTGACAGAATAGTTCTAAAATATTTGGGCACCGAGTGAGAAGTAGACATTTGCAAAAAATTATATTTGTAAAATCTCAGCGAGATTGAAATGAGTAATTACAACGTTTCGTTCGGCAATCTGGTCCGAACTTCTTCACGGAAATTAATCGAAATTAACATAACAGAGGTTTATATATAAAAAGGAAGATCACTTGTTTTTAAAAACTGTCCATTCATGAGTCATTCAACAAGTATAATAAACAAAATTTTATCAGCTGTGATCAAAATTTGACCTTGGACTTACAAATATTGGTCTACCTTTGTTAAACACTTTAAACAGAGTGTGTATGTGGGTAAACAGTTGTAGTTGTAAGACATTTCTTACGTCTCCATAAGAAGATATGGACAGTCGAGAATTTTGACCAAGTATTAATAATCAGTGATACATATCCATTTTTTATTTATTAATAAGGATTTCCTATGCATCAGCTAACATCACGCCTTCATGTCTGTTCAAACTGTTAGTATCTAGAATTTTATGGTTAGACGTATTTTCAAAATTATGGTGTTTAGGATTAGAGTTTAGTAGAAGCACCCTGTCGAACTTATTGCTTTGCCTTCTTTCTGAAGATTGAGCTGCTTTATTCGACCTACTGGAGTTGTCAGGTGACTCGACAGCTACGGATTTAGGATATGCATTCTGTTGCAGACAACGGAGAGTGAAAACACGAAGATTGTACCAGTTACACAGTTCCTTTGTTAATTTAATTCGATTGCAAAATAATTCAAATGAACTGTCGTCAAGATTTGACAGAATAGTTCTAAAATATTTGGGCACCGAGTGAGAAGTAGACATTTGTGAAAAATTATATTTGTAAAATCTCAGCGAGATTGAAATGAGTAATTACAACGTTTCGTTCGGCAATCTGGTCCGAACTTCTTCACGGAAATTAATCGAAATTAACATAACAGAGGTTTATATATAAAAAGGAAGATCACTTGTTTTTAAAAACTGTCCATTCATGAGTCATTCAACAAGTATAATAAACAAAATTTTATCAGCTGTGATCAAAATTTGACCTTGGACTTACAAATATTGGTCTACCTTTGTTAAACACTTTAAACAGAGTGTGTATGTGGGTAAACAGTTGTAGTTGTAAGACATTTCTTACGTCTCCATAAGAAGATATGGACAGTCGAGAATTTTGACCAAGTATTAATAATCAGTGATACATATCCATTTTTTATTTATTAATAAGGATTTCCTATGCATCAGCTAACATCACGCCTTCATGTCTGTTCAAACTGTTAGTATCTAGAATTTTATGGTTAGACGTATTTTCAAAATTATGGTGTTTAGGATTAGAGTTTAGTAGAAGCACCCTGTCGAACTTATTGCTTTGCCTTCTTTCTGAAGATTGAGCTGCTTTATTCGACCTACTGGAGTTGTCAGGTGACTCGACAGCTACGGATTTAGGATATGCATTCTGTTGCAGACAACGGAGAGTGAAAACACGAAGATTGTACCAGTTACACAGTTCCTTTGTTAATTTAATTCGATTGCAAAATAATTCAAATGAACTGTCGTCAAGATTTGACAGAATAGTTCTAAAATATTTGGGCACCGAGTGAGAAGTAGACATTTGCAAAAAATTATATTTGTAAAATCTCAGCGAGATTGAAATGAGTAATTACAACGTTTCGTTCGGCAATCTGGTCCGAACTTCTTCAGGGAAATTAATCGAAATTAACATAACAGAGGTTTATATATAAAAAGGAAGATCACTTGTTTTTAAAAACTGTCCATTCATGAGTCATTCAACAAGTATAATAAACAAAATTTTATCAGCTGTGATCAAAATTTGACCTTGGACTTACAAATATTGGTCTACCTTTGTTAAACACTTTAAACAGAGTGTGTATGTGGGTAAACAGTTGTAGTTGTAAGACATTTCTTACGTCTCCATAAG
Organism: Trichobilharzia szidati; assembly: GCA_944472155.2. NCBI lineage: Eukaryota > Metazoa > Platyhelminthes > Trematoda > Strigeidida > Schistosomatidae > Trichobilharzia > Trichobilharzia szidati. Next base: position 55,988,076 of record OX235279.1, on the reverse strand, counting down.
AAGATATGGACAGTCGAGAATTTTGACCAAGTATTAATAATCAGTGATACATATCCATTTTTTATTTATTAATAAGGATTTCCTATGCATCAGCTAACATCACGCCTTCATGTCTGTTCAAACTGTTAGTATCTAGAATTTTATGGTTAGACGTATTTTCAAAATTATGGTGTTTAGGATTAGAGTTTAGTAGAAGCACCCTGTCGAACTTATTGCTTTGCCTTCTTTCTGAAGATTGAGCTGCTTTATTCGACCTACTGGAGTTGTCAGGTGACTCGACAGCTACGGATTTAGGATATGCATTCTGTTGCAGACAACGGAGAGTGAAAACACGAAGATTGTACCAGTTACACAGTTCCTTTGTTAATTTAATTCGATTGCAAAATAATTCAAATGAACTGTCGTCAAGATTTGACAGAATAGTTCTAAAATATTTGGGCACCGAGTGAGAAGTAGACATTTGTAAAAAATTATATTTGTAAAATCTCAGCGAGATTGAAATGAGTAATTACAACGTTTCGTTCGGCAATCTGGTCCGAACTTCTTCACGGAAATTAATCGAAATTAACATAACAGAGATTTATATAAAAAAGGAAGATCACTTGTTTATAAAAACTGTCCATTCATGAGTCATAATTTTGAAAATACATCTAACCATAAAATTCTAGATACTAACAGTTTGAACAGGCATGAAGGCGTGATGTTAGCTGATGCATAGGAAATCCTTATTAATAAATAAAAAATGGATATGTATCACTGATTATTAATACTTGGTCAAAATTCTCGACTGTCCATATCTTCTTATGGAGACGTAAGAAATGTCTTACAACTACAACTGTTTACCCACATACACACTCTGTTTAAAGTGTTTAACAAAGGTAGACCAATATTTGTAAGTCCAAGGTCAAATTTTGATCACAGCTGATAAAATTTTGTTTATTATACTTGTTGAATGACTCATGAATGGACAGTTTTTAAAAACAAGTGATCTTCCTTTTTATATATAAACCTCTGTTATGTTAATTTCGATTAATTTCCGTGAAGAAGTTCGGACCAGATTGCCGAACGAAACGTTGTAATTACTCATTTCAATCTCGCTGAGATTTTACAAATATAATTTTTTACAAATGTCTACTTCTCACTCGGTGCCCAAATATTTTAGAACTATTCTGTCAAATCTTGACGACAGTTCATTTGAATTATTTTGCAATCGAATTAAATTAACAAAGGAACTGTGTAACTGGTACAATCTTCGTGTTTTCACTCTCCGTTGTCTGCAACAGAATGCATATCCTAAATCCGTAGCTGTCGAGTCACCTGACAACTCCAGTAGGTCGAATAAAGCAGCTCAATCTTCAGAAAGAAGGCAAAGCAATAAGTTCGACAGGGTGCTTCTACTAAACTCTAATCCTAAACACCATAATTTTGAAAATACGTCTAACCATAAAATTCTAGATACTAACAGTTTGAACAGACATGAAGGCGTGATGTTAGCTGATGCATAGGAAATCCTTATTAATAAATAAAAAATGGATATGTATCACTGATTATTAATACTTGGTCAAAATTCTCGACTGTCCATATCTTCTTATGGAGACGTAAGAAATGTCTTACAACTACAACTGTTTACCCACATACACACTCTGTTTAAAGTGTTTAACAAAGGTAGACCAATATTTGTAAGTCCAAGGTCAAATTTTGATCACAGCTGATAAAATTTTGTTTATTATACTTGTTGAATGACTCATGAATGGACAGTTTTTAAAAACAAGTGATCTTCCTTTTTATATATAAACCTCTGTTATGTTAATTTCGATTAATTTCCGTGAAGAAGTTCGGACCAGATTGCCGAACGAAACGTTGTAATTACTCATTTCAATCTCGCTGAGATTTTACAAATATAATTTTTTACAAATGTCTACTTCTCACTCGGTGCCCAAATATTTTAGAACTATTCTGTCAAATCTTGACGACAGTTCATTTGAATTATTTTGCAATCGAATTAAATTAACAAAGGAACTGTGTAACTGGTACAATCTTCGTGTTTTCACTCTCCGTTGTCTGCAACAGAATGCATATCCTAAATCCGTAGCTGTCGAGTCACCTGACAACTCCAGTAGGTCGAATAAAGCAGCTCAATCTTCAGAAAGAAGGCAAAGCAATAAGTTCGACAGGGTGCTTCTACTAAACTCTAATCCTAAACACCATAATTTTGAAAATACGTCTAACCATAAAATTCTAGATACTAACAGTTTGAACAGACATGAAGGCGTGATGTTAGCTGATGCATAGGAAATCCTTATTAATAAATAAAAAATGGATATGTATCACTGATTATTAATACTTGGTCAAAATTCTCGACTGTCCATATCTTCTTATGGAGACGTAAGAAATGTCTTACAACTACAACTGTTTACCCACATACACACTCTGTTTAAAGTGTTTAACAAAGGTAGACCAATATTTGTAAGTCCAAGGTCAAATTTTGATCACAGCTGATAAAATTTTGTTTATTATACTTGTTGAATGACTCATGAATGGACAGTTTTTAAAAACAAGTGATCTTCCTTTTTATATATAAACCTCTGTTATGTTAATTTCGATTAATTTCCGTGAAGAAGTTCGGACCAGATTGCCGAACGAAACGTTGTAATTACTCATTTCAATCTCGCTGAGATTTTACAAATATAATTTTTCACAAATGTCTACTTCTCACTCGGTGCCCAAATATTTTAGAACTATTCTGTCAAATCTTGACGACAGTTCATTTGAATTATTTTGCAATCGAATTAAATTAACAAAGGAACTGTGTAACTGGTACAATCTTCGTGTTTTCACTCTCCGTTGTCTGCAACAGAATGCATATCCTAAATCCGTAGCTGTCGAGTCACCTGACAACTCCAGTAGGTCGAATAAAGCAGCTCAATCTTCAGAAAGAAGGCAAAGCAATAAGTTCGACAGGGTGCTTCTACTAAACTCTAATCCTAAACACCATAATTTTGAAAATACGTCTAACCATAAAATTCTAGATACTAACAGTTTGAACAGACATGAAGGCGTGATGTTAGCTGATGCATAGGAAATCCTTATTAATAAATAAAAAATGGATATGTATCACTGATTATTAATACTTGGTCAAAATTCTCGACTGTCCATATCTTCTTATGGAGACGTAAGAAATGTCTTACAACTACAACTGTTTACCCACATACACACTCTGTTTAAAGTGTTTAACAAAGGTAGACCAATATTTGTAAGTCCAAGGTCAAATTTTGATCACAGCTGATAAAATTTTGTTTATTATACTTGTTGAATGACTCATGAATGGACAGTTTTTAAAAACAAGTGATCTTCCTTTTTATATATAAACCTCTGTTATGTTAATTTCGATTAATTTCCGTGAAGAAGTTCGGACCAGATTGCCGAACGAAACGTTGTAATTACTCATTTCAATCTCGCTGAGATTTTACAAATATAATTTTTTGCAAATGTCTACTTCTCACTCGGTGCCCAAATATTTTAGAACTATTCTGTCAAATCTTGACGACAGTTCATTTGAATTATTTTGCAATCGAATTAAATTAACAAAGGAACTGTGTAACTGGTACAATCTTCGTGTTTTCACTCTCCGTTGTCTGCAACAGAATGCATATCCTAAATCCGTAGCTGTCGAGTCACCTGACAACTCCAGTAGGTCGAATAAAGCAGCTCAATCTTCAGAAAGAAGGCAAAGCAATAAGTTCGACAGGGTGCTTCTACTAAACTCTAATCCTAAACACCATAATTTTGAAAATACGTCTAACCATAAAATTCTAGATACTAACAGTTTGAACAGACATGAAGGCGTGATGTTAGCTGATGCATAGGAAATCCTTATTAATAAATAAAAAATGGATATGTATCACTGATTATTAATACTTGGTCAAAATTCTCGACTGTCCATATCTTCTTATGGAGACGTAAGAAATGTCTTACAACTACAACTGTTTACCCACATACACACTCTGTTTAAAGTGTTTAACAAAGGTAGACCAATATTTGTAAGTCCAAGGTCAAATTTTGATCACAGCTGATAAAATTTTGTTTATTATACTTGTTGAATGACTCATGAATGGACAGTTTTTAAAAACAAGTGATCTTCCTTTTTATATATAAACCTCTGTTATGTTAATTTCGATTAATTTCCGTGAAGAAGTTCGGACCAGATTGCCGAACGAAACGTTGTAATTACTCATTTCAATCTCGCTGAGATTTTACAAATATAATTTTTCACAAATGTCTACTTCTCACTCGGTGCCCAAATATTTTAGAACTATTCTGTCAAATCTTGACGACAGTTCATTTGAATTATTTTGCAATCGAATTAAATTAACAAAGGAACTGTGTAACTGGTACAATCTTCGTGTTTTCACTCTCCGTTGTCTGCAACAGAATGCATATCCTAAATCCGTAGCTGTCGAGTCACCTGACAACTCCAGTAGGTCGAATAAAGCAGCTCAATCTTCAGAAAGAAGGCAAAGCAATAAGTTCGACAGGGTGCTTCTACTAAACTCTAATCCTAAACACCATAATTTTGAAAATACGTCTAACCATAAAATTCTAGATACTAACAGTTTGAACAGACATGAAGGCGTGATGTTAGCTGATGCATAGGAAATCCTTATTAATAAATAAAAAATGGATATGTATCACTGATTATTAATACTTGGTCAAAATTCTCGACTGTCCATATCTTCTTATGGAGACGTAAGAAATGTCTTACAACTACAACTGTTTACCCACATACACACTCTGTTTAAAGTGTTTAACAAAGGTAGACCAATATTTGTAAGTCCAAGGTCAAATTTTGATCACAGCTGATAAAATTTTGTTTATTATACTTGTTGAATGACTCATGAATGGACAGTTTTTAAAAACAAGTGATCTTCCTTTTTATATATAAACCTCTGTTATGTTAATTTCGATTAATTTCCGTGAAGAAGTTCGGACCAGATTGCCGAACGAAACGTTGTAATTACTCATTTCAATCTCGCTGAGATTTTACAAATATAATTTTTTACAAATGTCTACTTCTCACTCGGTGCCCAAATATTTTAGAACTATTCTGTCAAATCTTGACGACAGTTCATTTGAATTATTTTGCAATCGAATTAAATTAACAAAGGAACTGTGTAACTGGTACAATCTTCGTGTTTTCACTCTCCGTTGTCTGCAACAGAATGCATATCCTAAATCCGTAGCTGTCGAGTCACCTGACAACTCCAGTAGGTCGAATAAAGCAGCTCAATCTTCAGAAAGAAGGCAAAGCAATAAGTTCGACAGGGTGCTTCTACTAAACTCTAATCCTAAACACCATAATTTTGAAAATACGTCTAACCATAAAATTCTAGATACTAACAGTTTGAACAGACATGAAGGCGTGATGTTAGCTGATGCATAGGAAATCCTTATTAATAAATAAAAAATGGATATGTATCACTGATTATTAATACTTGGTCAAAATTCTCGACTGTCCATATCTTCTTATGGAGACGTAAGAAATGTCTTACAACTACAACTGTTTACCCACATACACACTCTGTTTAAAGTGTTTAACAAAGGTAGACCAATATTTGTAAGTCCAAGGTCAAATTTTGATCACAGCTGATAAAATTTTGTTTATTATACTTGTTGAATGACTCATGAATGGACAGTTTTTAAAAACAAGTGATCTTCCTTTTTATATATAAACCTCTGTTATGTTAATTTCGATTAATTTCCGTGAAGAAGTTCGGACCAGATTGCCGAACGAAACGTTGTAATTACTCATTTCAATCTCGCTGAGATTTTACAAATATAATTTTTCACAAATGTCTACTTCTCACTCGGTGCCCAAATATTTTAGAACTATTCTGTCAAATCTTGACGACAGTTCATTTGAATTATTTTGCAATCGAATTAAATTAACAAAGGAACTGTGTAACTGGTACAATCTTCGTGTTTTCACTCTCCGTTGTCTGCAACAGAATGCATATCCTAAATCCGTAGCTGTCGAGTCACCTGACAACTCCAGTAGGTCGAATAAAGCAGCTCAATCTTCAGAAAGAAGGCAAAGCAATAAGTTCGACAGGGTGCTTCTACTAAACTCTAATCCTAAACACCATAATTTTGAAAATACGTCTAACCATAAAATTCTAGATACTAACAGTTTGAACAGACATGAAGGCGTGATGTTAGCTGATGCATAGGAAATCCTTATTAATAAATAAAAAATGGATATGTATCACTGATTATTAATACTTGGTCAAAATTCTCGACTGTCCATATCTTCTTATGGAGACGTAAGAAATGTCTTACAACTACAACTGTTTACCCACATACACACTCTGTTTAAAGTGTTTAACAAAGGTAGACCAATATTTGTAAGTCCAAGGTCAAATTTTGATCACAGCTGATAAAATTTTGTTTATTATACTTGTTGAATGACTCATGAATGGACAGTTTTTAAAAACAAGTGATCTTCCTTTTTATATATAAACCTCTGTTATGTTAATTTCGATTAATTTCCGTGAAGAAGTTCGGACCAGATTGCCGAACGAAACGTTGTAATTACTCATTTCAATCTCGCTGAGATTTTACAAATATAATTTTTCACAAATGTCTACTTCTCACTCGGTGCCCAAATATTTTAGAACTATTCTGTCAAATCTTGACGACAGTTCATTTGAATTATTTTGCAATCGAATTAAATTAACAAAGGAACTGTGTAACTGGTACAATCTTCGTGTTTTCACTCTCCGTTGTCTGCAACAGAATGCATATCCTAAATCCGTAGCTGTCGAGTCACCTGACAACTCCAGTAGGTCGAATAAAGCAGCTCAATCTTCAGAAAGAAGGCAAAGCAATAAGTTCGACAGGGTGCTTCTACTAAACTCTAATCCTAAACACCATAATTTTGAAAATACGTCTAACCATAAAATTCTAGATACTAACAGTTTGAACAGACATGAAGGCGTGATGTTAGCTGATGCATAGGAAATCCTTATTAATAAATAAAAAATGGATATGTATCACTGATTATTAATACTTGGTCAAAATTCTCGACTGTCCATATCTTCTTATGGAGACGTAAGAAATGTCTTACAACTACAACTGTTTACCCACATACACACTCTGTTTAAAGTGTTTAACAAAGGTAGACCAATATTTGTAAGTCCAAGGTCAAATTTTGATCACAGCTGATAAAATTTTGTTTATTATACTTGTTGAATGACTCATGAATGGACAGTTTTTAAAAACAAGTGATCTTCCTTTTTATATATAAACCTCTGTTATGTTAATTTCGATTAATTTCCGTGAAGAAGTTCGGACCAGATTGCCGAACGAAACGTTGTAATTACTCATTTCAATCTCGCTGAGATTTTACAAATATAATTTTTTACAAATGTCTACTTCTCACTCGGTGCCCAAATATTTTAGAACTATTCTGTCAAATCTTGACGACAGTTCATTTGAATTATTTTGCAATCGAATTAAATTAACAAAGGAACTGTGTAACTGGTACAATCTTCGTGTTTTCACTCTCCGTTGTCTGCAACAGAATGCATATCCTAAATCCGTAGCTGTCGAGTCACCTGACAACTCCAGTAGGTCGAATAAAGCAGCTCAATCTTCAGAAAGAAGGCAAAGCAATAAGTTCGACAGGGTGCTTCTACTAAACTCTAATCCTAAACACCATAATTTTGAAAATACGTCTAACCATAAAATTCTAGATACTAACAGTTTGAACAGACATGAAGGCGTGATGTTAGCTGATGCATAGGAAATCCTTATTAATAAATAAAAAATGGATATGTATCACTGATTATTAATACTTGGTCAAAATTCTCGACTGTCCATATCTTCTTATGGAGACGTAAGAAATGTCTTACAACTACAACTGTTTACCCACATACACACTCTGTTTAAAGTGTTTAACAAAGGTAGACCAATATTTGTAAGTCCAAGGTCAAATTTTGATCACAGCTGATAAAATTTTGTTTATTATACTTGTTGAATGACTCATGAATGGACAGTTTTTAAAAACAAGTGATCTTCCTTTTTATATATAAACCTCTGTTATGTTAATTTCGATTAATTTCCGTGAAGAAGTTCGGACCAGATTGCCGAACGAAACGTTGTAATTACTCATTTCAATCTCGCTGAGATTTTACAAATATAATTTTTCACAAATGTCTACTTCTCACTCGGTGCCCAAATATTTTAGAACTATTCTGTCAAATCTTGACGACAGTTCATTTGAATTATTTTGCAATCGAATTAAATTAACAAAGGAACTGTGTAACTGGTACAATCTTCGTGTTTTCACTCTCCGTTGTCTGCAACAGAATGCATATCCTAAATCCGTAGCTGTCGAGTCACCTGACAACTCCAGTAGGTCGAATAAAGCAGCTCAATCTTCAGAAAGAAGGCAAAGCAATAAGTTCGACAGGGTGCTTCTACTAAACTCTAATCCTAAACACCATAATTTTGAAAATACGTCTAACCATAAAATTCTAGATACTAACAGTTTGAACAGACATGAAGGCGTGATGTTAGCTGATGCATAGGAAATCCTTATTAATAAATAAAAAATGGATATGTATCACTGATTATTAATACTTGGTCAAAATTCTCGACTGTCCATATCTTCTTATGGAGACGTAAGAAATGTCTTACAACTACAACTGTTTACCCACATACACACTCTGTTTAAAGTGTTTAACAAAGGTAGACCAATATTTGTAAGTCCAAGGTCAAATTTTGATCACAGCTGATAAAATTTTGTTTATTATACTTGTTGAATGACTCATGAATGGACAGTTTTTAAAAACAAGTGATCTTCCTTTTTATATATAAACCTCTGTTATGTTAATTTCGATTAATTTCCGTGAAGAAGTTCGGACCAGATTGCCGAACGAAACGTTGTAATTACTCATTTCAATCTCGCTGAGATTTTACAAATATAATTTTTCACAAATGTCTACTTCTCACTCGGTGCCCAAATATTTTAGAACTATTCTGTCAAATCTTGACGACAGTTCATTTGAATTATTTTGCAATCGAATTAAATTAACAAAGGAACTGTGTAACTGGTACAATCTTCGTGTTTTCACTCTCCGTTGTCTGCAACAGAATGCATATCCTAAATCCGTAGCTGTCGAGTCACCTGACAACTCCAGTAGGTCGAATAAAGCAGCTCAATCTTCAGAAAGAAGGCAAAGCAATAAGTTCGACAGGGTGCTTCTACTAAACTCTAATCCTAAACACCATAATTTTGAAAATACGTCTAACCATAAAATTCTAGATACTAACAGTTTGAACAGACATGAAGGCGTGATGTTAGCTGATGCATAGGAAATCCTTATTAATAAATAAAAAATGGATATGTATCACTGATTATTAATACTTGGTCAAAATTCTCGACTGTCCATATCTTCTTATGGAGACGTAAGAAATGTCTTACAACTACAACTGTTTACCCACATACACACTCTGTTTAAAGTGTTTAACAAAGGTAGACCAATATTTGTAAGTCCAAGGTCAAATTTTGATCACAGCTGATAAAATTTTGTTTATTATACTTGTTGAATGACTCATGAATGGACAGTTTTTAAAAACAAGTGATCTTCCTTTTTATATATAAACCTCTGTTATGTTAATTTCGATTAATTTCCGTGAAGAAGTTCGGACCAGATTGCCGAACGAAACGTTGTAATTACTCATTTCAATCTCGCTGAGATTTTACAAATATAATTTTTCACAAATGTCTACTTCTCACTCGGTGCCCAAATATTTTAGAACTATTCTGTCAAATCTTGACGACAGTTCATTTGAATTATTTTGCAATCGAATTAAATTAACAAAGGAACTGTGTAACTGGTACAATCTTCGTGTTTTCACTCTCCGTTGTCTGCAACAGAATGCATATCCTAAATCCGTAGCTGTCGAGTCACCTGACAACTCCAGTAGGTCGAATAAAGCAGCTCAATCTTCAGAAAGAAGGCAAAGCAATAAGTTCGACAGGGTGCTTCTACTAAACTCTAATCCTAAACACCATAATTTTGAAAATACGTCTAACCATAAAATTCTAGATACTAACAGTTTGAACAGACATGAAGGCGTGATGTTAGCTGATGCATAGGAAATCCTTATTAATAAATAAAAAATGGATATGTATCACTGATTATTAATACTTGGTCAAAATTCTCGACTGTCCATATCTTCTTATGGAGACGTAAGAAATGTCTTACAACTACAACTGTTTACCCACATACACACTCTGTTTAAAGTGTTTAACAAAGGTAGACCAATATTTGTAAGTCCAAGGTCAAATTTTGATCACAGCTGATAAAATTTTGTTTATTATACTTGTTGAATGACTCATGAATGGACAGTTTTTAAAAACAAGTGATCTTCCTTTTTATATATAAACCTCTGTTATGTTAATTTCGATTAATTTCCGTGAAGAAGTTCGGACCAGATTGCCGAACGAAACGTTGTAATTACTCATTTCAATCTCGCTGAGATTTTACAAATATAATTTTTCACAAATGTCTACTTCTCACTCGGTGCCCAAATATTTTAGAACTATTCTGTCAAATCTTGACGACAGTTCATTTGAATTATTTTGCAATCGAATTAAATTAACAAAGGAACTGTGTAACTGGTACAATCTTCGTGTTTTCACTCTCCGTTGTCTGCAACAGAATGCATATCCTAAATCCGTAGCTGTCGAGTCACCTGACAACTCCAGTAGGTCGAATAAAGCAGCTCAATCTTCAGAAAGAAGGCAAAGCAATAAGTTCGACAGGGTGCTTCTACTAAACTCTAATCCTAAACACCATAATTTTGAAAATACGTCTAACCATAAAATTCTAGATACTAACAGTTTGAACAGACATGAAGGCGTGATGTTAGCTGATGCATAGGAAATCCTTATTAATAAATAAAAAATGGATATGTATCACTGATTATTAATACTTGGTCAAAATTCTCGACTGTCCATATCTTCTTATGGAGACGTAAGAAATGTCTTACAACTACAACTGTTTACCCACATACACACTCTGTTTAAAGTGTTTAACAAAGGTAGACCAATATTTGTAAGTCCAAGGTCAAATTTTGATCACAGCTGATAAAATTTTGTTTATTATACTTGTTGAATGACTCATGAATGGACAGTTTTTAAAAACAAGTGATCTTCCTTTTTATATATAAACCTCTGTTATGTTAATTTCGATTAATTTCCGTGAAGAAGTTCGGACCAGATTGCCGAACGAAACGTTGTAATTACTCATTTCAATCTCGCTGAGATTTTACAAATATAATTTTTCACAAATGTCTACTTCTCACTCGGTGCCCAAATATTTTAGAACTATTCTGTCAAATCTTGACGACAGTTCATTTGAATTATTTTGCAATCGAATTAAATTAACAAAGGAACTGTGTAACTGGTACAATCTTCGTGTTTTCACTCTCCGTTGTCTGCAACAGAATGCATATCCTAAATCCGTAGCTGTCGAGTCACCTGACAACTCCAGTAGGTCGAATAAAGCAGCTCAATCTTCAGAAAGAAGGCAAAGCAATAAGTTCGACAGGGTGCTTCTACTAAACTCTAATCCTAAACACCATAATTTTGAAAATACGTCTAACCATAAAATTCTAGATACTAACAGTTTGAACAGACATGAAGGCGTGATGTTAGCTGATGCATAGGAAATCCTTATTAATAAATAAAAAATGGATATGTATCACTGATTATTAATACTTGGTCAAAATTCTCGACTGTCCATATCTTCTTATGGAGACGTAAGAAATGTCTTACAACTACAACTGTTTACCCACATACACACTCTGTTTAAAGTGTTTAACAAAGGTAGACCAATATTTGTAAGTCCAAGGTCAAATTTTGATCACAGCTGATAAAATTTTGTTTATTATACTTGTTGAATGACTCATGAATGGACAGTTTTTAAAAACAAGTGATCTTCCTTTTTATATATAAACCTCTGTTATGTTAATTTCGATTAATTTCCGTGAAGAAGTTCGGACCAGATTGCCGAACGAAACGTTGTAATTACTCATTTCAATCTCGCTGAGATTTTACAAATATAATTTTTCACAAATGTCTACTTCTCACTCGGTGCCCAAATATTTTAGAACTATTCTGTCAAATCTTGACGACAGTTCATTTGAATTATTTTGCAATCGAATTAAATTAACAAAGGAACTGTGTAACTGGTACAATCTTCGTGTTTTCACTCTCCGTTGTCTGCAACAGAATGCATATCCTAAATCCGTAGCTGTCGAGTCACCTGACAACTCCAGTAGGTCGAATAAAGCAGCTCAATCTTCAGAAAGAAGGCAAAGCAATAAGTTCGACAGGGTGCTTCTACTAAACTCTAATCCTAAACACCATAATTTTGAAAATACGTCTAACCATAAAATTCTAGATACTAACAGTTTGAACAGACATGAAGGCGTGATGTTAGCTGATGCATAGGAAATCCTTATTAATAAATAAAAAATGGATATGTATCACTGATTATTAATACTTGGTCAAAATTCTCGACTGTCCATATCTTCTTATGGAGACGTAAGAAATGTCTTACAACTACAACTGTTTACCCACATACACACTCTGTTTAAAGTGTTTAACAAAGGTAGACCAATATTTGTAAGTCCAAGGTCAAATTTTGATCACAGCTGATAAAATTTTGTTTATTATACTTGTTGAATGACTCATGAATGGACAGTTTTTAAAAACAAGTGATCTTCCTTTTTATATATAAACCTCTGTTATGTTAATTTCGATTAATTTCCGTGAAGAAGTTCGGACCAGATTGCCGAACGAAACGTTGTAATTACTCATTTCAATCTCGCTGAGATTTTACAAATATAATTTTTCACAAATGTCTACTTCTCACTCGGTGCCCAAATATTTTAGAACTATTCTGTCAAATCTTGACGACAGTTCATTTGAATTATTTTGCAATCGAATTAAATTAACAAAGGAACTGTGTAACTGGTACAATCTTCGTGTTTTCACTCTCCGTTGTCTGCAACAGAATGCATATCCTAAATCCGTAGCTGTCGAGTCACCTGACAACTCCAGTAGGTCGAATAAAGCAGCTCAATCTTCAGAAAGAAGGCAAAGCAATAAGTTCGACAGGGTGCTTCTACTAAACTCTAATCCTAAACACCATAATTTTGAAAATACGTCTAACCATAAAATTCTAGATACTAACAGTTTGAACAGACATGAAGGCGTGATGTTAGCTGATGCATAGGAAATCCTTATTAATAAATAAAAAATGGATATGTATCACTGATTATTAATACTTGGTCAAAATTCTCGACTGTCCATATCTTCTTATGGAGACGTAAGAAATGTCTTACAACTACAACTGTTTACCCACATACACACTCTGTTTAAAGTGTTTAACAAAGGTAGACCAATATTTGTAAGTCCAAGGTCAAATTTTGATCACAGCTGATAAAATTTTGTTTATTATACTTGTTGAATGACTCATGAATGGACAGTTTTTAAAAACAAGTGATCTTCCTTTTTATATATAAACCTCTGTTATGTTAATTTCGATTAATTTCCGTGAAGAAGTTCGGACCAGATTGCCGAACGAAACGTTGTAATTACTCATTTCAATCTCGCTGAGATTTTACAAATATAATTTTTCACAAATGTCTACTTCTCACTCGGTGCCCAAATATTTTAGAACTATTCTGTCAAATCTTGACGACAGTTCATTTGAATTATTTTGCAATCGAATTAAATTAACAAAGGAACTGTGTAACTGGTACAATCTTCGTGTTTTCACTCTCCGTTGTCTGCAACAGAATGCATATCCTAAATCCGTAGCTGTCGAGTCACCTGACAACTCCAGTAGGTCGAATAAAGCAGCTCAATCTTCAGAAAGAAGGCAAAGCAATAAGTTCGACAGGGTGCTTCTACTAAACTCTAATCCTAAACACCATAATTTTGAAAATACGTCTAACCATAAAATTCTAGATACTAACAGTTTGAACAGACATGAAGGCGTGATGTTAGCTGATGCATAGGAAATCCTTATTAATAAATAAAAAATGGATATGTATCACTGATTATTAATACTTGGTCAAAATTCTCGACTGTCCATATCTTCTTATGGAGACGTAAGAAATGTCTTACAACTACAACTGTTTACCCACATACACACTCTGTTTAAAGTGTTTAACAAAGGTAGACCAATATTTGTAAGTCCAAGGTCAAATTTTGATCACAGCTGATAAAATTTTGTTTATTATACTTGTTGAATGACTCATGAATGGACAGTTTTTAAAAACAAGTGATCTTCCTTTTTATATATAAACCTCTGTTATGTTAATTTCGATTAATTTCCGTGAAGAAGTTCGGACCAGATTGCCGAACGAAACGTTGTAATTACTCATTTCAATCTCGCTGAGATTTTACAAATATAATTTTTTGCAAATGTCTACTTCTCACTCGGTGCCCAAATATTTTAGAACTATTCTGTCAAATCTTGACGACAGTTCATTTGAATTATTTTGCAATCGAATTAAATTAACAAAGGAACTGTGTAACTGGTACAATCTTCGTGTTTTCACTCTCCGTTGTCTGCAACAGAATGCATATCCTAAATCCGTAGCTGTCGAGTCACCTGACAACTCCAGTAGGTCGAATAAAGCAGCTCAATCTTCAGAAAGAAGGCAAAGCAATAAGTTCGACAGGGTGCTTCTACTAAACTCTAATCCTAAACACCATAATTTTGAAAATACGTCTAACCATAAAATTCTAGATACTAACAGTTTGAACAGACATGAAGGCGTGATGTTAGCTGATGCATAGGAAATCCTTATTAATAAATAAAAAATGGATATGTATCACTGATTATTAATACTTGGTCAAAATTCTCGACTGTCCATATCTTCTTATGGAGACGTAAGAAATGTCTTACAACTACAACTGTTTACCCACATACACACTCTGTTTAAAGTGTTTAACAAAGGTAGACCAATATTTGTAAGTCCAAGGTCAAATTTTGATCACAGCTGATAAAATTTTGTTTATTATACTTGTTGAATGACTCATGAATGGACAGTTTTTAAAAACAAGTGATCTTCCTTTTTATATATAAACCTCTGTTATGTTAATTTCGATTAATTTCCGTGAAGAAGTTCGGACCAGATTGCCGAACGAAACGTTGTAATTACTCATTTCAATCTCGCTGAGATTTTACAAATATAATTTTTCACAAATGTCTACTTCTCACTCGGTGCCCAAATATTTTAGAACTATTCTGTCAAATCTTGACGACAGTTCATTTGAATTATTTTGCAATCGAATTAAATTAACAAAGGAACTGTGTAACTGGTACAATCTTCGTGTTTTCACTCTCCGTTGTCTGCAACAGAATGCATATCCTAAATCCGTAGCTGTCGAGTCACCTGACAACTCCAGTAGGTCGAATAAAGCAGCTCAATCTTCAGAAAGAAGGCAAAGCAATAAGTTCGACAGGGTGCTTCTACTAAACTCTAATCCTAAACACCATAATTTTGAAAATACGTCTAACCATAAAATTCTAGATACTAACAGTTTGAACAGACATGAAGGCGTGATGTTAGCTGATGCATAGGAAATCCTTATTAATAAATAAAAAATGGATATGTATCACTGATTATTAATACTTGGTCAAAATTCTCGACTGTCCATATCTTCTTATGGAGACGTAAGAAATGTCTTACAACTACAACTGTTTACCCACATACACACTCTGTTTAAAGTGTTTAACAAAGGTAGACCAATATTTGTAAGTCCAAGGTCAAATTTTGATCACAGCTGATAAAATTTTGTTTATTATACTTGTTGAATGACTCATGAATGGACAGTTTTTAAAAACAAGTGATCTTCCTTTTTATATATAAACCTCTGTTATGTTAATTTCGATTAATTTCCGTGAAGAAGTTCGGACCAGATTGCCGAACGAAACGTTGTAATTACTCATTTCAATCTCGCTGAGATTTTACAAATATAATTTTTCACAAATGTCTACTTCTCACTCGGTGCCCAAATATTTTAGAACTATTCTGTCAAATCTTGACGACAGTTCATTTGAATTATTTTGCAATCGAATTAAATTAACAAAGGAACTGTGTAACTGGTACAATCTTCGTGTTTTCACTCTCCGTTGTCTGCAACAGAATGCATATCCTAAATCCGTAGCTGTCGAGTCACCTGACAACTCCAGTAGGTCGAATAAAGCAGCTCAATCTTCAGAAAGAAGGCAAAGCAATAAGTTCGACAGGGTGCTTCTACTAAACTCTAATCCTAAACACCATAATTTTGAAAATACGTCTAACCATAAAATTCTAGATACTAACAGTTTGAACAGACATGAAGGCGTGATGTTAGCTGATGCATAGGAAATCCTTATTAATAAATAAAAAATGGATATGTATCACTGATTATTAATACTTGGTCAAAATTCTCGACTGTCCATATCTTCTTATGGAGACGTAAGAAATGTCTTACAACTACAACTGTTTACCCACATACACACTCTGTTTAAAGTGTTTAACAAAGGTAGACCAATATTTGTAAGTCCAAGGTCAAATTTTGATCACAGCTGATAAAATTTTGTTTATTATACTTGTTGAATGACTCATGAATGGACAGTTTTTAAAAACAAGTGATCTTCCTTTTTATATATAAACCTCTGTTATGTTAATTTCGATTAATTTCCGTGAAGAAGTTCGGACCAGATTGCCGAACGAAACGTTGTAATTACTCATTTCAATCTCGCTGAGATTTTACAAATATAATTTTTCACAAATGTCTACTTCTCACTCGGTGCCCAAATATTTTAGAACTATTCTGTCAAATCTTGACGACAGTTCATTTGAATTATTTTGCAATCGAATTAAATTAACAAAGGAACTGTGTAACTGGTACAATCTTCGTGTTTTCACTCTCCGTTGTCTGCAACAGAATGCATATCCTAAATCTGTAGCTGTCGAGTCACCTGACAACTCCAGTAGGTCGAATAAAGCAGCTCAATCTTCAGAAAGAAGGCAAAGCAATAAGTTCGACAGGGTGCTTCTACTAAACTCTAATCCTAAACACCATAATTTTGAAAATACGTCTAACCATAAAATTCTAGATACTAACAGTTTGAACAGACATGAAGGCGTGATGTTAGCTGATGCATAGGAAATCCTTATTAATAAATAAAAAATGGATATGTATCACTGATTATTAATACTTGGTCAAAATTCTCGACTGTCCATATCTTCTTATGGAGACGTAAGAAATGTCTTACAACTACAACTGTTTACCCACATACACACTCTGTTTAAAGTGTTTAACAAAGGTAGACCAATATTTGTAAGTCCAAGGTCAAATTTTGATCACAGCTGATAAAATTTTGTTTATTATACTTGTTGAATGACTCATGAATGGACAGTTTTTAAAAACAAGTGAT
Organism: Trichobilharzia szidati; assembly: GCA_944472155.2. NCBI lineage: Eukaryota > Metazoa > Platyhelminthes > Trematoda > Strigeidida > Schistosomatidae > Trichobilharzia > Trichobilharzia szidati. The sequence continues at coordinate 55,970,560 of OX235279.1, read as the reverse complement.
CTTCCTTTTTATATATAAACCTCTGTTATGTTAATTTCGATTAATTTCCGTGAAGAAGTTCGGACCAGATTGCCGAACGAAACGTTGTAATTACTCATTTCAATCTCGCTGAGATTTTACAAATATAATTTTTCACAAATGTCTACTTCTCACTCGGTGCCCAAATATTTTAGAACTATTCTGTCAAATCTTGACGACAGTTCATTTGAATTATTTTGCAATCGAATTAAATTAACAAAGGAACTGTGTAACTGGTACAATCTTCGTGTTTTCACTCTCCGTTGTCTGCAACAGAATGCATATCCTAAATCTGTAGCTGTCGAGTCACCTGACAACTCCAGTAGGTCGAATAAAGCAGCTCAATCTTCAGAAAGAAGGCAAAGCAATAAGTTCGACAGGGTGCTTCTACTAAACTCTAATCCTAAACACCATAATTTTGAAAATACGTCTAACCATAAAATTCTAGATACTAACAGTTTGAACAGACATGAAGGCGTGATGTTAGCTGATGCATAGGAAATCCTTATTAATAAATAAAAAATGGATATGTATCACTGATTATTAATACTTGGTCAAAATTCTCGACTGTCCATATCTTCTTATGGAGACGTAAGAAATGTCTTACAACTACAACTGTTTACCCACATACACACTCTGTTTAAAGTGTTTAACAAAGGTAGACCAATATTTGTAAGTCCAAGGTCAAATTTTGATCACAGCTGATAAAATTTTGTTTATTATACTTGTTGAATGACTCATGAATGGACAGTTTTTAAAAACAAGTGATCTTCCTTTTTATATATAAACCTCTGTTATGTTAATTTCGATTAATTTCCGTGAAGAAGTTCGGACCAGATTGCCGAACGAAACGTTGTAATTACTCATTTCAATCTCGCTGAGATTTTACAAATATAATTTTTCACAAATGTCTACTTCTCACTCGGTGCCCAAATATTTTAGAACTATTCTGTCAAATCTTGACGACAGTTCATTTGAATTATTTTGCAATCGAATTAAATTAACAAAGGAACTGTGTAACTGGTACAATCTTCGTGTTTTCACTCTCCGTTGTCTGCAACAGAATGCATATCCTAAATCCGTAGCTGTCGAGTCACCTGACAACTCCAGTAGGTCGAATAAAGCAGCTCAATCTTCAGAAAGAAGGCAAAGCAATAAGTTCGACAGGGTGCTTCTACTAAACTCTAATCCTAAACACCATAATTTTGAAAATACGTCTAACCATAAAATTCTAGATACTAACAGTTTGAACAGACATGAAGGCGTGATGTTAGCTGATGCATAGGAAATCCTTATTAATAAATAAAAAATGGATATGTATCACTGATTATTAATACTTGGTCAAAATTCTCGACTGTCCATATCTTCTTATGGAGACGTAAGAAATGTCTTACAACTACAACTGTTTACCCACATACACACTCTGTTTAAAGTGTTTAACAAAGGTAGACCAATATTTGTAAGTCCAAGGTCAAATTTTGATCACAGCTGATAAAATTTTGTTTATTATACTTGTTGAATGACTCATGAATGGACAGTTTTTAAAAACAAGTGATCTTCCTTTTTATATATAAACCTCTGTTATGTTAATTTCGATTAATTTCCGTGAAGAAGTTCGGACCAGATTGCCGAACGAAACGTTGTAATTACTCATTTCAATCTCGCTGAGATTTTACAAATATAATTTTTTACAAATGTCTACTTCTCACTCGGTGCCCAAATATTTTAGAACTATTCTGTCAAATCTTGACGACAGTTCATTTGAATTATTTTGCAATCGAATTAAATTAACAAAGGAACTGTGTAACTGGTACAATCTTCGTGTTTTCACTCTCCGTTGTCTGCAACAGAATGCATATCCTAAATCCGTAGCTGTCGAGTCACCTGACAACTCCAGTAGGTCGAATAAAGCAGCTCAATCTTCAGAAAGAAGGCAAAGCAATAAGTTCGACAGGGTGCTTCTACTAAACTCTAATCCTAAACACCATAATTTTGAAAATACGTCTAACCATAAAATTCTAGATACTAACAGTTTGAACAGACATGAAGGCGTGATGTTAGCTGATGCATAGGAAATCCTTATTAATAAATAAAAAATGGATATGTATCACTGATTATTAATACTTGGTCAAAATTCTCGACTGTCCATATCTTCTTATGGAGACGTAAGAAATGTCTTACAACTACAACTGTTTACCCACATACACACTCTGTTTAAAGTGTTTAACAAAGGTAGACCAATATTTGTAAGTCCAAGGTCAAATTTTGATCACAGCTGATAAAATTTTGTTTATTATACTTGTTGAATGACTCATGAATGGACAGTTTTTAAAAACAAGTGATCTTCCTTTTTATATATAAACCTCTGTTATGTTAATTTCGATTAATTTCCCTGAAGAAGTTCGGACCAGATTGCCGAACGAAACGTTGTAATTACTCATTTCAATCTCGCTGAGATTTTACAAATATAATTTTTTACAAATGTCTACTTCTCACTCGGTGCCCAAATATTTTAGAACTATTCTGTCAAATCTTGACGACAGTTCATTTGAATTATTTTGCAATCGAATTAAATTAACAAAGGAACTGTGTAACTGGTACAATCTTCGTGTTTTCACTCTCCGTTGTCTGCAACAGAATGCATATCCTAAATCCGTAGCTGTCGAGTCACCTGACAACTCCAGTAGGTCGAATAAAGCAGCTCAATCTTCAGAAAGAAGGCAAAGCAATAAGTTCGACAGGGTGCTTCTACTAAACTCTAATCCTAAACACCATAATTTTGAAAATACGTCTAACCATAAAATTCTAGATACTAACAGTTTGAACAGACATGAAGGCGTGATGTTAGCTGATGCATAGGAAATCCTTATTAATAAATAAAAAATGGATATGTATCACTGATTATTAATACTTGGTCAAAATTCTCGACTGTCCATATCTTCTTATGGAGACGTAAGAAATGTCTTACAACTACAACTGTTTACCCACATACACACTCTGTTTAAAGTGTTTAACAAAGGTAGACCAATATTTGTAAGTCCAAGGTCAAATTTTGATCACAGCTGATAAAATTTTGTTTATTATACTTGTTGAATGACTCATGAATGGACAGTTTTTAAAAACAAGTGATCTTCCTTTTTATATATAAACCTCTGTTATGTTAATTTCGATTAATTTCCGTGAAGAAGTTCGGACCAGATTGCCGAACGAAACGTTGTAATTACTCATTTCAATCTCGCTGAGATTTTACAAATATAATTTTTTACAAATGTCTACTTCTCACTCGGTGCCCAAATATTTTAGAACTATTCTGTCAAATCTTGACGACAGTTCATTTGAATTATTTTGCAATCGAATTAAATTAACAAAGGAACTGTGTAACTGGTACAATCTTCGTGTTTTCACTCTCCGTTGTCTGCAACAGAATGCATATCCTAAATCCGTAGCTGTCGAGTCACCTGACAACTCCAGTAGGTCGAATAAAGCAGCTCAATCTTCAGAAAGAAGGCAAAGCAATAAGTTCGACAGGGTGCTTCTACTAAACTCTAATCCTAAACACCATAATTTTGAAAATACGTCTAACCATAAAATTCTAGATACTAACAGTTTGAACAGACATGAAGGCGTGATGTTAGCTGATGCATAGGAAATCCTTATTAATAAATAAAAAATGGATATGTATCACTGATTATTAATACTTGGTCAAAATTCTCGACTGTCCATATCTTCTTATGGAGACGTAAGAAATGTCTTACAACTACAACTGTTTACCCACATACACACTCTGTTTAAAATGTTTAACAAAGGTAGACCAATATTTGTAAGTCCAAGGTCAAATTTTGATCACAGCTGATAAAATTTTGTTTATTATACTTGTTGAATGACTCATGAATGGACAGTTTTTAAAAACAAGTGATCTTCCTTTTTATATATAAACCTCTGTTATGTTAATTTCGATTAATTTCCGTGAAGAAGTTCGGACCAGATTGCCGAACGAAACGTTGTAATTACTCATTTCAATCTCGCTGAGATTTTACAAATATAATTTTTTACAAATGTCTACTTCTCACTCGGTGCCCAAATATTTTAGAACTATTCTGTCAAATCTTGACGACAGTTCATTTGAATTATTTTGCAATCGAATTAAATTAACAAAGGAACTGTGTAACTGGTACAATCTTCGTGTTTTCACTCTCCGTTGTCTGCAACAGAATGCATATCCTAAATCCGTAGCTGTCGAGTCACCTGACAACTCCAGTAGGTCGAATAAAGCAGCTCAATCTTCAGAAAGAAGGCAAAGCAATAAGTTCGACAGGGTGCTTCTACTAAACTCTAATCCTAAACACCATAATTTTGAAAATACGTCTAACCATAAAATTCTAGATACTAACAGTTTGAACAGACATGAAGGCGTGATGTTAGCTGATGCATAGGAAATCCTTATTAATAAATAAAAAATGGATATGTATCACTGATTATTAATACTTGGTCAAAATTCTCGACTGTCCATATCTTCTTATGGAGACGTAAGAAATGTCTTACAACTACAACTGTTTACCCACATACACACTCTGTTTAAAGTGTTTAACAAAGGTAGACCAATATTTGTAAGTCCAAGGTCAAATTTTGATCACAGCTGATAAAATTTTGTTTATTATACTTGTTGAATGACTCATGAATGGACAGTTTTTAAAAACAAGTGATCTTCCTTTTTATATATAAACCTCTGTTATGTTAATTTCGATTAATTTCCGTGAAGAAGTTCGGACCAGATTGCCGAACGAAACGTTGTAATTACTCATTTCAATCTCGCTGAGATTTTACAAATATAATTTTTCACAAATGTCTACTTCTCACTCGGTGCCCAAATATTTTAGAACTATTCTGTCAAATCTTGACGACAGTTCATTTGAATTATTTTGCAATCGAATTAAATTAACAAAGGAACTGTGTAACTGGTACAATCTTCGTGTTTTCACTCTCCGTTGTCTGCAACAGAATGCATATCCTAAATCCGTAGCTGTCGAGTCACCTGACAACTCCAGTAGGTCGAATAAAGCAGCTCAATCTTCAGAAAGAAGGCAAAGCAATAAGTTCGACAGGGTGCTTCTACTAAACTCTAATCCTAAACACCATAATTTTGAAAATACGTCTAACCATAAAATTCTAGATACTAACAGTTTGAACAGACATGAAGGCGTGATGTTAGCTGATGCATAGGAAATCCTTATTAATAAATAAAAAATGGATATGTATCACTGATTATTAATACTTGGTCAAAATTCTCGACTGTCCATATCTTCTTATGGAGACGTAAGAAATGTCTTACAACTACAACTGTTTACCCACATACACACTCTGTTTAAAGTGTTTAACAAAGGTAGACCAATATTTGTAAGTCCAAGGTCAAATTTTGATCACAGCTGATAAAATTTTGTTTATTATACTTGTTGAATGACTCATGAATGGACAGTTTTTAAAAACAAGTGATCTTCCTTTTTATATATAAACCTCTGTTATGTTAATTTCGATTAATTTCCGTGAAGAAGTTCGGACCAGATTGCCGAACGAAACGTTGTAATTACTCATTTCAATCTCGCTGAGATTTTACAAATATAATTTTTTGCAAATGTCTACTTCTCACTCGGTGCCCAAATATTTTAGAACTATTCTGTCAAATCTTGACGACAGTTCATTTGAATTATTTTGCAATCGAATTAAATTAACAAAGGAACTGTGTAACTGGTACAATCTTCGTGTTTTCACTCTCCGTTGTCTGCAACAGAATGCATATCCTAAATCCGTAGCTGTCGAGTCACCTGACAACTCCAGTAGGTCGAATAAAGCAGCTCAATCTTCAGAAAGAAGGCAAAGCAATAAGTTCGACAGGGTGCTTCTACTAAACTCTAATCCTAAACACCATAATTTTGAAAATACGTCTAACCATAAAATTCTAGATACTAACAGTTTGAACAGACATGAAGGCGTGATGTTAGCTGATGCATAGGAAATCCTTATTAATAAATAAAAAATGGATATGTATCACTGATTATTAATACTTGGTCAAAATTCTCGACTGTCCATATCTTCTTATGGAGACGTAAGAAATGTCTTACAACTACAACTGTTTACCCACATACACACTCTGTTTAAAGTGTTTAACAAAGGTAGACCAATATTTGTAAGTCCAAGGTCAAATTTTGATCACAGCTGATAAAATTTTGTTTATTATACTTGTTGAATGACTCATGAATGGACAGTTTTTAAAAACAAGTGATCTTCCTTTTTATATATAAACCTCTGTTATGTTAATTTCGATTAATTTCCGTGAAGAAGTTCGGACCAGATTGCCGAACGAAACGTTGTAATTACTCATTTCAATCTCGCTGAGATTTTACAAATATAATTTTTCACAAATGTCTACTTCTCACTCGGTGCCCAAATATTTTAGAACTATTCTGTCAAATCTTGACGACAGTTCATTTGAATTATTTTGCAATCGAATTAAATTAACAAAGGAACTGTGTAACTGGTACAATCTTCGTGTTTTCACTCTCCGTTGTCTGCAACAGAATGCATATCCTAAATCTGTAGCAGTCGAGTCACCTGACAACTCCAGTAGGTCGAATAAAGCAGCTCAATCTTCAGAAAGAAGGCAAAGCAATAAGTTCGACAGGGTGCTTCTACTAAACTCTAATCCTAAACACCATAATTTTGAAAATACGTCTAACCATAAAATTCTAGATACTAACAGTTTGAACAGACATGAAGGCGTGATGTTAGCTGATGCATAGGAAATCCTTATTAATAAATAAAAAATGGATATGTATCACTGATTATTAATACTTGGTCAAAATTCTCGACTGTCCATATCTTCTTATGGAGACGTAAGAAATGTCTTACAACTACAACTGTTTACCCACATACACACTCTGTTTAAAGTGTTTAACAAAGGTAGACCAATATTTGTAAGTCCAAGGTCAAATTTTGATCACAGCTGATAAAATTTTGTTTATTATACTTGTTGAATGACTCATGAATGGACAGTTTTTAAAAACAAGTGATCTTCCTTTTTATATATAAACCTCTGTTATGTTAATTTCGATTAATTTCCCTGAAGAAGTTCGGACCAGATTGCCGAACGAAACGTTGTAATTACTCATTTCAATCTCGCTGAGATTTTACAAATATAATTTTTTGCAAATGTCTACTTCTCACTCGGTGCCCAAATATTTTAGAACTATTCTGTCAAATCTTGACGACAGTTCATTTGAATTATTTTGCAATCGAATTAAATTAACAAAGGAACTGTGTAACTGGTACAATCTTCGTGTTTTCACTCTCCGTTGTCTGCAACAGAATGCATATCCTAAATCCGTAGCTGTCGAGTCACCTGACAACTCCAGTAGGTCGAATAAAGCAGCTCAATCTTCAGAAAGAAGGCAAAGCAATAAGTTCGACAGGGTGCTTCTACTAAACTCTAATCCTAAACACCATAATTTTGAAAATACGTCTAACCATAAAATTCTAGATACTAACAGTTTGAACAGACATGAAGGCGTGATGTTAGCTGATGCATAGGAAATCCTTATTAATAAATAAAAAATGGATATGTATCACTGATTATTAATACTTGGTCAAAATTCTCGACTGTCCATATCTTCTTATGGAGACGTAAGAAATGTCTTACAACTACAACTGTTTACCCACATACACACTCTGTTTAAAGTGTTTAACAAAGGTAGACCAATATTTGTAAGTCCAAGGTCAAATTTTGATCACAGCTGATAAAATTTTGTTTATTATACTTGTTGAATGACTCATGAATGGACAGTTTTTAAAAACAAGTGATCTTCCTTTTTATATATAAACCTCTGTTATGTTAATTTCGATTAATTTCCGTGAAGAAGTTCGGACCAGATTGCCGAACGAAACGTTGTAATTACTCATTTCAATCTCGCTGAGATTTTACAAATATAATTTTTTGCAAATGTCTACTTCTCACTCGGTGCCCAAATATTTTAGAACTATTCTGTCAAATCTTGACGACAGTTCATTTGAATTATTTTGCAATCGAATTAAATTAACAAAGGAACTGTGTAACTGGTACAATCTTCGTGTTTTCACTCTCCGTTGTCTGCAACAGAATGCATATCCTAAATCTGTAGCTGTCGAGTCACCTGACAACTCCAGTAGGTCGAATAAAGCAGCTCAATCTTCAGAAAGAAGGCAAAGCAATAAGTTCGACAGGGTGCTTCTACTAAACTCTAATCCTAAACACCATAATTTTGAAAATACGTCTAACCATAAAATTCTAGATACTAACAGTTTGAACAGACATGAAGGCGTGATGTTAGCTGATGCATAGGAAATCCTTATTAATAAATAAAAAATGGATATGTATCACTGATTATTAATACTTGGTCAAAATTCTCGACTGTCCATATCTTCTTATGGAGACGTAAGAAATGTCTTACAACTACAACTGTTTACCCACATACACACTCTGTTTAAAGTGTTTAACAAAGGTAGACCAATATTTGTAAGTCCAAGGTCAAATTTTGATCACAGCTGATAAAATTTTGTTTATTATACTTGTTGAATGACTCATGAATGGACAGTTTTTAAAAACAAGTGATCTTCCTTTTTATATATAAACCTCTGTTATGTTAATTTCGATTAATTTCCGTGAAGAAGTTCGGACCAGATTGCCGAACGAAACGTTGTAATTACTCATTTCAATCTCGCTGAGATTTTACAAATATAATTTTTCACAAATGTCTACTTCTCACTCGGTGCCCAAATATTTTAGAACTATTCTGTCAAATCTTGACGACAGTTCATTTGAATTATTTTGCAATCGAATTAAATTAACAAAGGAACTGTGTAACTGGTACAATCTTCGTGTTTTCACTCTCCGTTGTCTGCAACAGAATGCATATCCTAAATCTGTAGCTGTCGAGTCACCTGACAACTCCAGTAGGTCGAATAAAGCAGCTCAATCTTCAGAAAGAAGGCAAAGCAATAAGTTCGACAGGGTGCTTCTACTAAACTCTAATCCTAAACACCATAATTTTGAAAATACGTCTAACCATAAAATTCTAGATACTAACAGTTTGAACAGACATGAAGGCGTGATGTTAGCTGATGCATAGGAAATCCTTATTAATAAATAAAAAATGGATATGTATCACTGATTATTAATACTTGGTCAAAATTCTCGACA
>OX235279.1:55923783-55960816 GCA_944472155.2 Trichobilharzia szidati | reverse complement strand
CCTACATATGTATTTTATTATATTTATTATTATTAAATATGCCTACTAATCGTATATGGGATTTATCATATTGATGATGCTTGCACACTGGCGTCCCTCATGTTCCAAACGTGGGAATATATTATTATTAGATTAATTTAATACGTGGCATGATTATACACATGAATCGTGGTGATTATGAGAACTAAATCTATTCAGCTTTATTATTATTATTATCAATCTACTGTCTGTTATGCCATTCCCACTGACACTGTAAACTTAATGTTGCAATGTTTTTGATCACCAATAGTGGAGATGTATTTCTCCTTATATTTTCATTAACATGAAGCTGTACAGATGCCGCATCACGACTGAAAGTTTAGGTTGCATTATGTGGCATTGTTATTCTCATCAACACAACAGGTCTGTGTACCTTACAATATATTAAGTATTTCTCTATTCTGTTAACACTCTGCATAACTTTTTAGAGTTGAGACGTATGTACTTCATATCTGATGGCCATAGTTTACTGGATATGAGAATGTAATTTCTGTAGGATTCATAAAGCTATGCTCACTGGACATTACTGAGATTTCGGACCGATTTCTAAGCTACACATTTGCAATACTTCATTTAATGTAAATGTATCTAGTGTGAAGTTGATCTGCAAGTAATCTTAATAGGAGAAAGATTCCCAAATAATATAGATGTTCAGAGGTTGTCTTGGAATTTGCGTATAAGCCTCTAATACCGGAAAACATATGAAGTCTATTTATGCACACGGTGCCAATATCAAAAAACCAGCTGTGGACTGCAGATATATTTATTTGCATGAGATGTTACTTAGTATTAACAGAATCAGTGTATTCATAGTGTATGCTAATATGTGGAATTATCTTTCATAACTTCGTGTTGTGCTAGTGCTTACATGTGCTCTATTTTTTCAGGTATACGGAGGTTGTCGAATATGAAATCAGTGGAAATATCACTCGGTTAAACTAAGGCCAATACCCTTCATCAAAATATTCTTTTGTAAATTGATGAAATGTTTAATATACTCTTGATTTCTACTTCCTCTAGACTTTTTCAGTGCGTCGCTATACTATGTGCTTTTGTAATAAGTGGATTCGGATCAATGCATGTTAAGCTAGTGGGATGGATATTTACTATAGAATTATCCGCCTGTTACTTTAGTCATTCATAGGATTTCGTATCTGTTTCTACACAATAGCACATTGTAAAAGCTAAGTAGGATTTGGCAATTTGAATAATAATTCTGTACTGTTCGATACGCTTAAGTCGCCTTATCTAGCCAGCTGCAAGTCTGAATACTGCTAAACGCAAAGTATGTAGTACAGGTAAATGTAGTGATCTAGGGTTGATAGCTACTTCACGAATCTGTTAATGTGCAGTGACATCATCAAATAGACTGCTTACTTGACAATGAGCAAAGAAGCAAGTTTTACTTGTTTCTAATAAGCCGTTGAATTATGTGATGTTATCTAATGTCCATCATTTCTATGATCAACAACTGCGGTATTCGCGTATCTACTTTATGGATATAAAATAACTTTCGCCTTTATGCATCTAATTACCTCCAGTATTACAACAATATTCCCTGTCCATTTGATGTGTGTACACTAAACAAGTCTTTCACACTTTCTCCCACAAATACCAAGCTTTCTAGTGTCACAACTGTTAATGAAACCAGCTTTCCTGGTTTCAATGCAAATGACGTTCTAAAATGCCTCCCCTTCTTGTAGCCTAGGACAAGACGGTTTGGCTAGCCTTATTGTTAAAAAATGTGCAGATATCCTGTATTATCTTCTCATGGACATATTTAATGAATCTTTTTCCAGAAATGTCGTGACAGCCGTTTGGAAGGACATCAAAATTGTACTTATACCCAAGTCATCTACTAGAACATGTATTAAATTTAGACCTCTTGCTACTATCTCTCCTTTTTTAAAAACTATGGAAAAGTTACTCTTACTTCACTTAAAGCCTCCCTAGATTACACACCTACTTTCGACTTAGTACAAACGAATGAACTGGAAACAATGGCTTCTGCCACCCAAACATGTTCATGTGTATAATTTCCAAAACTTCTACATAGTACTAATTCATAAATAGCTGAAAGACAACTAGAACACTAAAAGCCGCATGAAAGCAGCGTATGAAACAATAACAATGAAACGAATACACTGACCTGGTGGTAAAAACATTCGAAACCAACGAAATAACTAGTTTTTTCCAACATGGCCGACTAACATGGACGGAAATGACCTTTGAGTGTCCCACTCCACCAATGACCTTGGACGCGACAGACAATTCCTGCCATTATTTTCCTAATTATCGCGTTCTAAATTTAGCGCGCTTGGGGTTTTCTTGTTTTTCACTGACTAGAACAGTGGCGGTCGATTTGATTTTTCAAAGGTATCTACTGATATAGGCGGCTTTGTGTGGTTGCGTTATGCGTTGTTTGCAAGCAGATGGGATGAATATAAATGTAGCATTTGAATATTCCAATTTTTTTCACTCTTTTGTGTTTGCACAAGGCTTGTTTCATCATATACTCCATTGGGATTGGTTTGCCTATCGATGTCTACGAACGCGTGAGTTGTTTTGCTTTTCATGAGTTGTGGTTATAAGTGTGATATTTTCTCGATCGATTTTTCTCAGTCATGCATTGTAATATTGCGTTTTTTACGGGGTTGTCTTCAAATAGCTGTGGCACCCAAGCTTACTATAATGCTGAATTAAATCTCACTAATTCTGAAATAATGCTAGCATCCTATAGCGAGTAAATTCTGAAATGGATTGTTCAATGGCACAGACTAGAACTCAGTGCTTGTTTTCAGCATGACCGGCACTGGTTCAACACTGTGTTCATTTTCTAGGCATTTTCAAAAGTAGATCAGGACTTACTGGGTTAGCTTATCAGCTTTATTTCAGCCCTTTCAGATCATTTTAAGCACTGACTGGCGTTACTTCAGAACGAAGACTTAATTCAGCACATAGTGGCAATTTTTCAGCCTTATTCAAGCCCTCTCATCTCATATTCAGCACTGACTAGCATTACTATAGAGCGAAAAGACTGCTACTAATTATCATCACCTGTGTCCTACGCCTGAGCGATTCATTTAGTTTGTAGAAAGAAATCCGTTTTAATAATTGAGGGAATTTTGTATTAGAAACTGTTGTACAATGTCACTGCAAATCCGTCGAGGGAGATTCACTGGTATCATCCTGTAAATAAGCAAAATAAAAGATTAGTTGATGAAAAATTGTGGTCATCACATTCTCAGCATTTACATTTCGGAAAGTTTGCTTACATAACTGCCGCTGTTATATCCCATGGTATCTTTTCCGTCTGCCTAGAAATAAAAAGAATGTTGTGATTACCACATGTTGACTTATAAAACGAAGCGGGCGTTTCACAACATTACCTGAATTCCTTCCTTCCGGTTACACCTTTGGACACAATCTTCCAAATTATGAAAGTACGATTTCGTGGCCTTATCTATTTTCACCAACCTCCCTCGACGTCATTAGTTGGCCGGAGAATTGCGCCATAATTACATCCATTAATTACTTCATTAATGAATTTTACATTTCATTATTTTATAAAAGACATAGGGCACAATGCTGGACTTTGTCAAACTCCCTTGGAATGTAAACTTCAAACCCACTTCAGGTTTTAGAACATTGTGCACCATGACTTTAAGTGATAACTTCGGATCACGCAGAAGGCAGGCAACCATTTTAGCAGTCTACAGAAAATGATAATTAAATGTGTCAACTCACAAATAACCCCTTGTACTTTTCGTCTCTTAAAGATGCTTCCAGGATCCCTAAGTGGTCTTCATTCTCGATCGGAAACTGCAGTATGAAGTCATCGTTTGCTGGAAGGTTGGTTTCCAGTCGAAATTTGTTGTTAATTGTAAGAATATTCAGGATTTTCGTACACAAATCGATAAGTTCCATTGCAGCATCTGTAAATAAATAATTTTTAAGTACTAACCGGTTAATTTCTTAAATTTCATTGAATAATCGACAGCTTCGTTAGACGGCAATCTGAAGGAAGTGTACTAAATGTAACAATTATTCCTACTGGTTAGATGCAGTTGTTGTTTTTTCACCAACAGGAGATGAAGACTGGAAGTTTGGAGCATTCGAAGTACTGAAAATGAGTAGCATTGAATTAGGTTAACACCTTGGAATTGGGGTTGCAAAGTCATCGACTATATTATAATCTGGATATTTTGGTCTGATGCAACCAACGTCACTGGCAGCTACATCAATATCCCTCTCATTTTTCTTTGCATCCCTGAAAATTATTTTAGACAGAAAACGGTACCTATCTTTTAGGTCTCCTGCCAGGCGTTGGCAAAGTGTCATCGTTCATGTCTACCTTCTTTTTATAAAGATCTTTCAATTCAACTAATAAGCCCCTAGAAACCTCACTGAAGCCATTCAGTCTTCTCAAACCACTATGTATGCCAATTAGGAAAACGTCAATGACGTATGGAGTTGTGATACGACCTAGGAATGGCCACAATTGCCGCGAAGAACTGTTCGACATAGATAAACTGTCATAGTTAATTTGCAAGTCAATATGTTGAAAGGTACCGTAGTCAACCTAAATATATAGATAACGCTGCAGATTTTCTTTCAGTCCTATATGATAGTAAACAACTTGTCTAAGAAATCTAGGTACACACATGCCGCTGTCTCTTAACAAACCTTTTATGGTTGTTGGCACATGTGGATTAAATTTACGCATACAGTCCAAGAAATCTTGCGCAATACCCCCTGTTACATTGGATGATAGGAACGATTCCATAATTGACTTTCTGACCAGCTCTTTGTATGTCATATTTCCAGAGACAACCTGAAGTTTCTATTAAAATTATTTATCACATGATAATTCATGTTACTACGAGTTGATCATGGATTGATATCAGTTAGAGAATCCCAGGTCGAATCCCAGTGGGTGCATACTGCCGATGATTCCCAAACTAGGATGAAACAGTAGCTGTTCAGTGCTCCCTGGTTTTCAATCGTTCTCTAACTGATATCAACCCGTGATCAACTCGTAAAAACATAACTAACCCTTACAAAGCAAACTATAGAAAATTCATTTTACGGTTTTCCTCAATTTGTGAAACAACAGTGACGGTCTCACTAGCACTAGGTATATCCACTGTTCCCTGCACAGTTGAATTTGAAGGCAAAGGTACTGTTTTATCCCTTGCCAACTCTTCCCTAGATGCGCAGTAACTTTTCCAGTCACTAAATGCTGCATCACCGTTTTTGACGGCGATAAAATGTGGAGAAGCTGTATCCAAGGCATTCATGAAGAAGACATTCTTCTCCTACTACTTGTTGCAGAATGTTGAATACCCGTATCTAACACATTATCTGAGTTGTTTTCCTTCTAATAGAAGTCGACAAATATACACCGAAAATCTAACTCACCTGCATGATTTATAAATCCTGTAAGAATGGTCTCTGTATATAAGGAGTACCGCTTATATACCTCTAGGCAAACATCAGTTATTTTAATATGCAAAGGGATGACGGGTGAACTGTAATCGCAACTGTTAACATTTTCCTTAAAGCAAGTATCCTTTTTCATCTGTGGGATTTCAGTTTTCACCCCCACCCCACTCTCAGTTCGTTTTAAGTTTTTGTGTTTCATATTTCGTTATATTTCATTCATGATAAGTATATTTTTTCATCTGTTGTAGTTAACCCATTTTTTGTTCTAATGTTTTTCGACTTTCCAATCGTGGGCCTGTCATAAGTGAACCGTTATCATTTATTCTTACACATAAATCATGACAACTGTATTCACTCGACTGTTTAAAGTGCATTAAACATGGCCCAATATGTTCTCCCAAAATTGTTTCGGTTTTCCATTTTTGACCTCGTCTCAACTGAACTATAATCAAATTCAGGGACGTTCCACAAACGAAATATATCATTCATTGCAATCTTCTTATGTGACCAATTCACATTCCCCTACCCCCCTGTCGAATTATGTTTTCGTGGTATTCTGATTTACTGTCACACCTCTGGTCAAATAGACCAATCACATTATATGTAATTCGCAGACAAGTCTGTAGTCGTCACACTATGTACTCTGTGTGAAACCTACTCTTTGCGGATTGGTTGATCTCAGTATACTATGTCCAGAAAGAGTGCTATTTTTCAGTATTAACCGCAGCAACTAGGCATGCAGTGCTTATTTTCGGCACCAAAGGAATTATATACGTCCAAACCAAGTTCACTTTTAACAGTGTGAAAAAATTTGGGCATTGGGTATATGATATTCATCATAATAAAGGTTTTTGTATTTCCCGATGAATGAAAAACAAAACGAGATTGTTTTTACTGATATTTCGCTATTTAATGCTAATAGCTTTATCAGAGTATTAATAAACGGGATTTTGTAAATTCCGGCAGCTCAGCGGTAGTACGGCCAGCATCGGTTTTTAAGGCATTTCGTATCCCTAGGAGAACTGACGGAAGGGATTCAGTCCAATGGGTGTTGCTTGCAGCTGATAAACCAGCTTTCAACTGTCTGTGCAGACGTTCTACCATACCATTAGTTTGACGATGGTGGGCTGTTGTTCGAAAACGCATGCAACCAAGGATTTTAGCCAAAGCGAAGAATAAGCCGCTTTAGAATTGCCGCCCGCGGTCAGTTGTTATGGAAGATGGGCATCCAAAGTTTGCGATCCATCTTTCTACAAAGACGCGTGCAACGGTTTCAGCAGATACATTGGACTGTCCAATCAAAGCAGACCAATTAGTTCTAATACGTGCACTGACATAGAACGGTTGGTGTGACGACTGTTTGCTGATATACTGACCACCGTGAATAATACCTGACGGATGTGATGGTGGTGGCGGTCTGATTGCGGTGCAATAACACGGAAAAGCGGGCGCAAACAATTCAAGAAGTTCATAATAGCTCATCGAATATGTGTTGGCCGGTGAGTTTTGGAAACTCCTACTGTACATGTAGTCCACGGCAGACAAACAAAGAGAGTAAGCACCCAGTTATATGCCGAAAACTCAGAATAGTTTCTGATAGCAAAAGGAGGGAACGAATGATTTGAGTGATTTTCATCATCTGGTCATAATGACGTATAACGTAACATTTACGAAAATAATATGTATACCTCATGATTGTGATATGAGGCTTTTCCTTTCTTTTACTTATAAGATACATGCCATGTGAACGCAGAAAACCATTTTGTCGAACCTATGAGTGAACTAAACATGCGTGATCATACACTGGGTTTTTACTTTGAATATGTGTGCCTTAATCTGCATGCCCTGTTGTAACGGTACACTTTTACCTCGGTTCTTGGGTTTGTGTTCTCCTTTGTGTGTGCAGGTTAACGTATAGGTATATCCATGAGATTCTGGATGGGGTCCAAACAGATCTCTATGGACGTGTTCGAAACGAGCATCAGGGATAAGAAAGACACCAAGGGGCCTTTTGGTGTGTCTCAACACCTTGCACTTTTGGCAAGCTAAGCAAGTGTGTGCCCATTCTCTTACTTCCTTATTAGTATCAGGCCAACAAAACCGACTAGTTACGAGTTTGACGGGAGTTCGAATACCTGGATGGGATAAGCCATGCAACGTATTGAAAACGTTACGGCGACAACTTTTAGGCACGATGGGGCGAGGAGTACTAGTGGAAATGTCGCAGAGAATAGTATCTTTTCCCATACCTTAAGGGTTTCTTGGCTAAGTGTAGAGTTGTTTTCGACAACTCATGCTGAAGCTCGGTATCTTCTTCTTGAAGACGAGCCAGTTTTACAAGGTCTATGCCATCGATTTGGGTGAGGGAAGAAATGCGCGACAAGACATCTACCACAGTGATTTTCGCTCCGGATATATGGCGAATATCCAATGTAAACTGTGAAACGTAATCTAGTTGTCGTGATTCCCTGGGTGAATACTTATCTGAGGTTGACTTCAGAGAGTACGTCAGAGGTTTGTGGTCAGTGAAAATGATGAATTCACGACCCTCAACTGAATGTCGAAAGTGGCGTATAGCACAGTACATAGCTAGAAGTTCTCTTCCGAATATGCTGTACTTTGTTTCCGCTAATTGTAGGTGCCTCGAGAAAAAGGCGAGTGGTTGCCACTCGTTGTTAACTGGTTGTTTCAGAACTGCGCTGATTGCAGTGTCTGATGCGTCAACTGAGATACTTAACGGTGCCGTTGGATCCTGATACACAAGAAGGGTGGCATCCGCAATAGCTTTTTTACCTGAGTAAAAGCATTTCCAGCAGACGCGTCAAGTCCGATGAATTTACTGTTACCTCGAAGAAGGTCTGTCAATGGCTGAATCAGAGAGGCAAAGTTGGGAATAAACCGTCGGTAATAACTTACCAAGCCGTTAAAAGTGCGAAGACTTTTCACTGTTTGTGGCTCTGGAAAGTTCCGTATCGCCTCGACTTCAGTAGCCAGTGGGCGAACGCCTTTGCAGTCAGTAGTATGGCCCAGAAAGTCGAGTGAGTCAACGCCTATTTGACACTTTAGAATATTGATGGTAACACCATGTAGGCGTAACCTTTCGAATGCCAAGTCCAAGTGTCTAAGATGAGTTTCCTTGTCTGGACTGGCAATGAGGCAGTCGTCTAAGTACGCGTATACAAAGTCGAGACCACGAAATACTTCGTCGACGAAGCGTTGGAATGTTTGGGCCGCATTCCGGAGGCCGAATGGCATACGTAGGAATTCGAAAAGTCCGAAAGGCGTGATGGTAGCCGTTTTCGGAATATCTTCCGTTGCCAGTGGGATTTGGTTATAGTCTTTAACCAAGTGGATTCTCAGTTTGTCAGGAGTCAGTCGTCGTGCTTTAGATGTCACGGGCTGTCCTGAGGTTATGATGGGGTGCATAACATTGCTGGTTATGCACGGGAGATCGCTAGATGGGCGATTAAGTTCCGGATATCTGTCAACAATCGGTTGAAAAGTTAGATCAAGAATTGCTTTCACTTAACGAGTGAAAAGATGGGGCTTATGTAGGTAATGCCTTTTATAGACAAACTAGTAGTATTGCCAATCAGTCGTTTTCCGCGGACGTCTACGAGTAAATCATGATGATTAAGTAGGTCCGTGCCAATGATGGGCTTTGTGACGTCAGCGAGAAGGAAAATCCACTGAATAGGTTTGCGTAAACCTACGTTCAGATAGACGTGTTTCCTACCAAAAGTTGCAATTGGTTTTCCATTTGCAGCCTGTAGGTTGAAGGTAGGTTCCTTCTGTCAATCTGCTACTGTAGCAGGTAGGACACTGACTTCGGTGCCTGTGTCGACTAAATATCTAGTCTGGCTGATCACATCATGGATGTAGAGTGAGCGGCTAGTGCCACTGGCGACGGTTGCCGCTAACGCGTGCCAGCGGCTAGTTTCCCACAAACTTTGAGACATTGCCGAAGTTGCAAGTTTTGCGGCAACATTTCGCTTCCCTGCCATAGGTGTTGTGATACCAGCACAAGTAAGGATTTTTGAGAGAACGTGGGTTGGACTTAGATTGGCCACGTGCGTTCTGCCGTTGAGGGGATTTAGGACGACGGTAGGAGGAATTACTAGGCATGTTTGACCTAAGCATCTGCTGGATGGAGTTGCATAACTCTACCACTGCAGTATCCTTACTCGAGGTCTGTTTGGCCACCGAGCATATTTCAGGAACTAACCGTCTAGTTATTTCTAGAATTTTATCAGCAGAAACAGCTAAGTCGTCTATGATAACACCTTGGAGTGTCACCAGCACAGTCTGTACTGACTACGGCAGTTTGGATAAAAAGAGTTCTCTGAACAGTCCTTCATCGAACTGACTTTGGCCAATGATCTCTCTCATTCTTGTCAGCATACTTACGGCTGAATGATCCCCTAACTCGATGTTACGAAATAATTCATCCAGACGCTATTAATCCGTGAGAACGTTTCTCTTGAGGGGGGATACTTTGAGCAACTTGTACGAGTTACTTACATCTGGACTCAACATCTGCACAGTTACGCACTTGCTGAATTCCCGCTATAAGGCGTGAATGACTGCGAGGAACTGTGAACGTTGATCGGTTATGCCATGCACACAAAAATCAGACTCAGCTATCTGAAACCATGTTTCAGCATTATCTGGCCAATATGGTACGAGCTGAATGGTTTTGGCAGTTGAGCGAATACGAATAACCTTGGGGCTAGGATCACTCATGACGAAATATATGCCGATTACAATATAGTGCAAGAACAAATAGAAAAAGGAACGGACTGACCGGATTTGTCTGCGTATTTATTGAAGATGAAGTTCGTGGTTGGGCTAACCAGTTTAGATGCTGACGGTATCGACGTTCGCGAATTGTACGGAGTATACTAACGCAAGATCTTATACCAACAACTTCTATAGTATTCATTTCTCGTGTACTGAATACAAAGCAAAACGCCACAAATGATCGTCCAAAGTACGAGATATAGTAAACCGTGATGAATGCTTAGCTAGTTTGTGATCGTGCACGCACGTTGCAGGACGGAGTACCAAATGGCGTGGGTGCTTGACCGGATGCCTTCAGCTAAACAAGTCGATTTAAACAGTGAGGGTCAGCATCCAATGTTCAGTGATGATTGCTGTGGTCAATAATTTTGGTGAATTATATACCGCTACAATACCATGAATTTCGCTGAGTTGGTTAGTGAATTCAAAAGCCATCTATGTGGTATATAGCAATAAAATGTTTTAAGATTAGTGTTTCTCCAGGGCCTAGTAGATTAAAATGTGGGAGGATGGTGAATTCTAATCAGCGGATATGATGGCGGGGACTCAAGAGAACCACTCTTATCTGTGAGAAAACGGTCTATTGCTAAGGCTCCTCGGTTTGAATAAATTCAACATAAAGAAAAACTGCCTGAATGTCACAGCTTGTGTATTAAGTCTATGAAAACAATCTCATGGTCTGATTTTTCTACCTCAGAAGGACATCACAGTAATATACAAACCCTCTATAATTGTCATAAATAAATCTTGGCGTAATTCGAACATACTGGATGAAGAGATAAGCTTAGATAACTACACACACTCCCGGTGTGACAGGGAAGTTGGTAAGGGAGGGGGTTGCCTCATGTACTTTCTGAATACACTTACTGTATCACAACTAGAAAGTAGTACACTTAACATGCCTGAGACTTTATGGGTTAACTTACACTTAAATAACGCAATAGTATTAATTGGATGCACCTACAGAGCACCTGGCACCTTTAGTAATTACGAGACCCAACTTATTAATACTCTGGAACAATTATCCACCCTCCACTACGATCATAAGATCCTATGTGGAGACTTTAACTTACCAGAAATCAACTGGGAAATACCCACAGGTCCAACTAAACTTGATAAGTTCTTAGGCACACTGGATATACTTGGCTGGAAGCAGACTGTCACAACCCCTACAAGAGGTAATAACGTACTAGACTTAATCTTCTGCCACAATATAAGTCCCCTTTCTACCCTAGTAGGTTCTGAGTTTTCAGGGAGTGACCACAAAACAGTGCTGTGTGCACTGCCACTTCCGTCAAGTAGCAATGCAACCCATACCCCTACTTCACAACAAATAACTTACAGGAACTACAGTAAGGCAGACTGGACTCTAGTAAAATCAATGCTAAGATCCTCAGAATGGAGTGAGTACTTCTATACTGATAGCCTCTCGAAAGCTCTAGACATCTTTTACTATAACTCAAACACATGCTTAGATGCTGTCATCCCATTTCAAACACTAAAGTTTTCCCCACATAGAAAGACATTCATGAAGCCAAAGGATCGTAGGAAACTGAAAAGACTGTCAACAAGTTACTTCAGGCGACACGACTTTAGTACACTAGGGTCAATACTTAGTACTCTTAGCTCCATCTCGCAAGCTCATAACTTGCGTATGAGAAATGAAGAATGCACGGCACTAGCCAGCACCACCAGAGTAGGTGCTCTCACAGAAATACTAAAGAAACGAATGAATCGCCAAAGCCATAAAATTTCTCTCCTTATAAACAAGGGCAAACTATACAGCAAACATGCAGACATGTGTGAACTGTTTAATGAAACGTTTGCAGCTAACTACCTTAAGCCTACAAGTCCACTTCTCGGTTTACAATCTAAAATAGAACTCCCTTCATCTTCAACGCTGAAACAAATCACTACAGTTCATTTCACTTACTCTAATATTAACCAAGCCGTTAATACTCTTAAAAACTCTAGTAGTGCCGGTTTTGACGGTATACCATCGTATCTTTATAAACACGGTGGTTCTGACATTTCCGTTTTATTACTTATGATTTTTACAATGTCCCTAGAAAGCCAAACCTATCCAGATAAATGGAAAACGACATTTATAGTACCTAAACACAAATCCGGATCAAAAACTGAAGTCAACAACTATAGGCCAATCAATATTACACCCATAGTATCTAGAATCATTGAACGAATAGTTAAAGATGATATCCTCAAACATATGCTCAGCTGCAATATTCTAAGTCCCAACCAACATGGATTCCTAAAATCCAGATCATGCATGACATGTCACGTTGACTTCTTTAACTACATAACTAGCAGCCGCGACAAACAACAACTAGTACTTGTCATCTACTTCGACATATCCAAAGCCTTTGACCGCGTTGACCATTTGCTTCTAATAAATAAGCTAAACTCCTTAGGAATAAGTAACCCATTATTAGGATAGATTGAATCATTCCTTAACAATAGGTCCCAAGTAGTTAGACTGGGTTCTGTAAACTCTAAACCTAGTCCAGTCACTTCTGGAGTAGTTCAAGGTAGCGTCTTAGGCCCCCTCCTATTCACTCTATATGTCAACGACATATGCAGCTGTTTCTCACTAGGCAAACCATTCATCTTTGCAGATGATCTTAAAGTAGCTTACACATTCCACTGTGATGACTTAGGGTACTTTCAGAAAGCTGTTCAGGAAGAACTAGATCGAGTAACTGCATGGTCCTCCACATGGAACCTAAAATTCAACCTTAAAAAATGTGGTTGGATATGCTTCGGTGCACCCTCAATAAATATTAAACTGGTACTTGAATCTATCGACTTGCCTAAACTCCAAAGTGTTGTTGACCTAGGACTCAGGTATTCTAGTGACTTCACATTTTCTGAGCAAGTGGCGACACAGACGCGTAAATCGAGGATGCTCTTAGGATGCATACTCAGGAATTTCCACAGCTACGAAGCAAAACTATTATTATACAAAACACGTGTCAGATCACTACTTGAATATTGTCCATTCATTCTCAGCAGTACTCACGTAAGTGACAAGCTTAAAATAGAAAGTGTCCAACGATACTTCACGTCTAAACTACTAGGATTTGACTGCGAAAAGGACTACACATCAAGGTGTATAACTCTAGGTATCGACCCACTCTGGATGAGACGACTGAGCATTAACCTAACATTCTTCTTTAAAATATTGCATAAAATATCATTCTCAGACAGCAAAGAGATACAGTTCTCACCGGAAGGCTCTTACAACCTTCGTAACCAAACGTGCAAAGTATCTAGGAAAAACTGTAAAACAGCACTCCGTGCAAACTTCTTCATAGTCATGTACTCTAAGATCTGGAACAGTTTACCCCTAGAAATAAGGACCTGTCACTCTATCATAACCTTCAAACGCTTGCTATATGAACTGCTTCATCCAAATGACTATGCCAATCACACCGCACCACTTATTTCTAAAACGCATGAGCTATTAGAACACTATAACGCCTAGACTCATTACTAAATATTACGACACTAAATAAACTCTAAGACTTCGCAAAATTACATAAAAAACAACAAGATTATGGGTAGTGTTTACTATACAATGATATACATTTATATGTACATAAAATAATAAAGTTCTTTTCATATTTACATACTTTATCTCCCTGCTGAGCGTAAACTTCTATATACCTCCTGGTTGAGGTCGAACAACCCAACATCCAAACTGAAATGAACATTTATGTAAATTCAAACTCAAATTCCATGAACGATCCGATGCAACCACTTGAAAACGCTGGCTAACATTCTGTACAAGGAGTATTCTTGATCTGAAATAAAGAAGCAACTGGTTTTCAAACAGTTATCAATGTATTACTCAACTTACATGTACAGTCTGCCATGCTGACGCAAATGGCGCAAATGGATAGTTCTAGAATTGACCCCTTTTGATGCAGTAAAACAATCTAACATTACCTTATCTAATTTTCGTATCAAATTTCTTTCCTATTATAAAACTACGATAAGACTGCTGACAAAAATGGAATAAATACATTATTGACTCAAAATAATACATCAATAAACTTTATCTCACGGATGCTGTTCACAACAAAGTTTTATAGGAGAATTGACTTCAAGCTTTATTTTTCCCAGATATTTGTATCACATTCATCTGAAGTCTGGGTTTTTTGTTAATGCGAAGACAATATTTCTATATCTCTTTATGTGTTACACAGACAGACTATTTTGCAGACTGTTCTGACTGACTCTAATGTTAGATTGAACAAACAAACTGTAATTTATATAATAACTTATCCATGCCTGTACAATTGGTATGTTCCTGCATAAACAGGAATAAATATATATATATACCTCTTATATTTTTGCCACGATAAACTTGAGCTAACCGTTAGTATGTGCAGTACGTCTTGTATCTACTTCAAACGCCTCGCTGAGTTTTCCTTTTTGGATTACTTGAAAGGTGACATCGTCATATATCTGTCGAGTGAGGTTGATAAAGACTTCGAGCACACCGTGGTGTTGAGGCGAATTCCATTCGCATCTTGGATAACGCTATCTGGTGAATGTCTTTTCGAAGTCCATAAAGTTTATTTATTATTTTTTTATTTTGATTACAGCTTGATGCCATACTGTATTTTCAGCGTGGATACCGGTAGCCCAAATTTTGTAGGCCGACCGTGGATATCGGGTGTGCGTCTGCAGGGGATCGAACCCCGGACCATGTGGATGATCAGTGAGAGTCCTGACCACTGTGCCACCGACTCACACGCGGTAGAGGATTGACTGCCACTATATGGTTTATTCTGTGACGACGATGCGAGGTTGAGCCATTATCTAAAACAGTTGTGTTACTACGAACACGCGTTTTAGTAATTCGGACCATAACTTAAAGTTTTATATCAACAGGCAATAAATGGATATCAGCGAAAATACGTGCATCAATATCACCAGTTTCCACCGTACCACGCAGAATGTAGGTAGATTCAAATGGATGTAAATGTAAACATATATAAAAACGTAAATATACCTGTAAAACGTGCCTTGCTCAAATGAAAAAACAGCAAATGCCGACAAGGGTAACGATGTACGAACCATCTTCGAAAAGTCAGAATAATGCCAAAACATTAATGCGTCATTTCCTCAGCGCTATACTTGGTGAGAGGAACAATGTATGCGACAGTGAAATTTATAGAAGAATGCTGTCATGACCAAAGAATGGGAAAGTAGAATGAAACTTTTTCAGAGCTTAACTTTTAAATCACTTTTTTCTAACTGCAACGAATTCAAAAATACACTCTATTCACTTATTTGCAGATGTCGGGTAACATCAGTCAGCCTGGTCACAGCCGGTCAACGGTGCCGTATTAACTATGACAAACAATTGTGTACAGACATTTGCTTGTTATTATTTTTCATTAAATATATTTAACATCCTGCTTACCATACTTTTCTGATTCCATCTGAGTGAAAACAAATTTGTCATCATGACGAGATGCAGGCTTGACTTATCGATGAGACCTGAGAAAGTAATTGGTGGCATAATTCAATGTAAGCGAAGTCGGAGAAGAGTTCTCCGTTTTCATTCATCTCTCCAAGTGCTTCTCAACCCATAATTACTTCTCTTCCTGTGTTGCCTGGTCTCATTTTGGCTTTCATGTCACCCATTAGGATCCTGATGTCACCAACTGGAGTATCGTCCACTGTTACTTGTAGTTGAATGTAGAACTCTCCTTTCTTTTTGAGGTTTGCGTTGTGTGTGGGTGCATAGCATTGTATAATTGTCAATCTCCTTCTTTTTGAGTTGAATCTAGTGGTCATTATCCTGGGCGTGTCATGCTATGTAACTTACCAAATTTCTATTGGATTTCATTTACTTGCCTCTGCATATCTTTCACAAAGCAGCTTAATTTGCAGAAATCGGAGTTCTCCAAAAGAACATCTTCCACCCGTATCACAGGAGTGAGAACCGCACTCAAACCATTTTGTGAGCTAGTAGTTGATACTGTATTACAGGCTGGCAATGTAGTGATGACTGAGCTTGCGTCACCATCTTAAGCAGTTGTGTTTCTACAATTACGTGTTTTAGAAATTGGGACCGTAATATTAAGAATCATTAAGAATCACTATTGTAGCGGTACGTCCAACGTTTGCGTTACATTTCGCGTGATTCGTTACATAAAATTTATCTTGTTGTAATCCTTGCACAAGTACTCTACTACCTCCATACCTATAACGATTAACTCTCATATCAAATAGTTATGGTTAACCAAAGTAAAAAGCAACGAACTCAATCCCCTGTAAAACTGATGACTAATTTTAAGTCGTTGATTGCTACATCAAGCAACACACTTCCTACAAATGGTTATAGTGAGCCACATAACTCACTTGTATGTCGTAAGCGTCGAGCTGAAACTGTGGATAAAAATATACCGACAGCTAGTATTAGCACTACTCCCAAAAATTCAGTACCCTCTGCTCATACAGAAACCCTCCTTACACCTTATGTGCTTATCGAAAAGCTCCAGCCTTCAAGCTCTGTTTCAGTACTATCTTCAGAAATAGAACTTCTAAAGTTGTCTATAGGAGAACTTAAGGCAGAGTTAAGGGACTTAAAAAACAATAAGTCAGTAGATCCTGGAATTTCTGAAACCAATACCAAAATATCCAAATTATCAGATCAGATCAGTGATATCGGATCGCAGGTCTGTGAACTGACACCTTTAACTATTCTCATGAAAACTGTAGACCTCAACAAACTTGACAATGAATCGATATCTAAGGTGGATAACCTAATTAACTTTGTTACTACAGAAGTAACAAAACGACTCGATGCTAAACTAAATGCTATTTTCTACAACGTTCCGGACAACGAGGCACTAAAAAGGGTACAGCGCATCCTACTTAGTGAGGCGAAAATGCCCAACTGCAAGACTAAGTGCTACAGGCTGAAGAAGAGTCAACATGAAAAGTGTTGTCCTATTCGTTTTCAGTTCGAAACATATTAGTATTCGTTCTGTCCTTTTTAATTGCGCGTATAAATATATTTAGTCGCTGGTCCACTACACTTTTTTGGCTACAGAAGTCTAAAACTAGTCAAATGTAATCTATTTTCACAAACGTGAACGCTTATAACGTCTCTATAGGCATCAACGTGACAATCCATACAGCGCACGAAAACACATCGCGATAGCCCTTATCCTCACCCTCAGGAATTGGAGTGCGTAATTTGAAATAACCCGATATCTATGGTCGGCCTGAATTTGGGCTACCGATATCCATGCTGAAAATTCCACACTTGTACCGAAAATACAGTGTGGAATCAAGCTGTAAATCAAAATGAAAAAAAAAAATAAAATAAATAAGTGTCCATATGCAGGTAGCGCAACTAAAACAAAACCTATATTGTAACACTAATCAATGTTTCATTTTCTTTACTTGCAGGAAGATACTCGGGAGTCAATTATCTGGACCAGGAGATACAAGAATTGCAGAACTTAAACATTAACAAAGACCAGTAAAAATGTTATAATCAAAGGCTGGACTCCCGTACATTTTAAAAGTTGATTTTGTGGGATAAACGTTCACCTGCACAGATCGTGTTCTGATATCACTATTGTATGTGTGCCGCTTTGCTTGTTACAGTAATACAATGTTTAAAATTGGTTACCTAGGATAATATTCTTGTATATCTTCGAAGAAAACCTCCCAATTTATAACAGAAGTACCCATAATCAGGTTAAACAGATTAATGTACATAAATTCGTCAGGGTCATCAATCCGTTCATTAGTTAGTTTCGTTTTGTGCTGTTAAAGTTTGGAGTCGTCCACTCTGTATTTGATTAAATATTGACGACTGTGATTATTGCGGCAATGGACAGTGGCACCCATACGCTGATTGGCGTAGAGGTCAGCTGTTTTTGTGATGTTGTATTTGGGTTGTTTTACGCTGTCTTAATGAGTTTTCTTGACCGAAATGCATTAGAAATACCATATTTTAAACGAAAAACGTGTAAAATTTGAGAAAATATTCGCTCTTACCATTTTGATCTGTAAGTGTTGGGTTATACTTTAGATAGACCTCAAATAACCACAATTACTAAATACTTCACCGCTTACTAACCTTATCAGTACTCAACCTAGCATGTAAGTACTGACTAACGAAATCAAAGTAAGAAGACCTGAGACTGGAAGTGAGTCTTGAAGAGAGTTGTATTTTAAACAAATGAAATATCAATTTTTATAAATAAGGATGTTATACAACTTATCTGATGGCTCGACTGGGCAGTAAGCTCGAAGAGTGCGCTGAATGGTAGCACAACAAGGGAGCTAACCACGTGTATACAGTCGCGTCAGAAATCACAAGATGGTATGTCGCCAAAAGTGGGTGAATGCGTTGAAACAAAAATTCAAAGGTTCAAGATGCACTACAGACCGAACATCTGAGTGTCACCAAACTGACACGTTGCTGTGCATCAGGAATGTTAAAATTCATTGTAAAGTGTTAACTGGGGTAAGAAATGTGAAATAATTCAGGTAAATGAAACATTTTCGTAAATGTTGAATATGAAGGTTGTAAAAACTTCATAATACTTACAAGATTTTACAGCCATAAAGAAATGTGAGTGGATTGCTTGATAAGATAACAGTGGAAAGAGAACCATGTGACTGAGAGGTATCCTGTTTGGTAGCACTTATTTAAAAGTAACCATTTGGTAGAACATCTTTCACTGTTTTTATTTTCAAGGTTACGATCGTTAATTCCTCAATCGTTCAAGTTAATTATAAGCTTCCATGAAGTATAAACAGAGGATATACGTGTGAGTGATGGAACATTTGTGATATCATGAATGTATTTGTTGAAATAAATATTTCTAAAAAGTTAACATGCCATTCATACATTAATAATACTGATTGTTCTTTAAGATGAAAAGTGATTGTAATTTAAAAGACGTAATATGCGTAAAATGTCATATTTACACATTATTGAATTTGGGTATAATGAGGTACTATTATTGCTTTCCAGTGGTCGCTTCTGATGGTGGACTGTAAACATGCGATATGCACGACAAAAGCCTGTAATAAGTTACATTACCTTACGACAACAAAATAATCAGTGAAGTTGAGTGATGTGGTACACTAACAAATAAGTCTAAGTATTAATGTGCTGATGTGCCTACTGATACGGAATGATAACACAAGAAGGGTGATGCAGTTATCTTTTTATTACCTAATGATTTCCCTTTAGATAGTGGTGCTGAACGCAGAATAGACTATTGTAATTAGTAGTATATAAGTTTCATAGTGTACTTGGAGTGCCTAGACTACGAATACAGGTCGTGTATATATACAACCTACGTTTGCCAGGTAATATTTCGTTATTACAATACAAATACATGTTCAACGGATATTTTCTTCTTAACACTAATGAATGGTAATATTATGCTCAACCGGATTAGACGTAACTGAAACATTCCAAGCTAGGTTCGATGACGCGCTGAGGAAGTAATAACGGCTTAAGACTTTGACGTGTTTCCCACAAGTATTACTACGTTGCAGATCATTCCCGTCAATTATGCAATTTTCTCGAAGTGATGAAAGAAGAGACAGGTAGTCAACATAAATGCATATATTTACAATAGAACAACAGTCAACCAAATTAAAATAGTTCTGTGTTAAACAGTATATATTTACATTAAAAGGAGTTCATAACAATCTAGTGAAAAAAATCACATCTGTAGATTTTTTGTAGCTGTGCTATAGTCATCATAAAGTCTATTAATCACTCTATTCACGAGATGTGAATCAGTTTCCCTCAGTTGATTGTGGAGTTAGAGCAGTCTCTGCTGTTTTCATCACCATCATCTCTTCAAGGAGACAGTGAATATGATTTTTCCATGCAGAGTGAGACTGTATTCCTTCGACTACCTTCGGCCACACTGGAAAATATCTGAGGATGTATAAATATCAGGTGGATTGACCTTACCTCTGGTGAACAATTTCTTATCTTAGGCACATTGGATATGTGATAAAGAGAGGGAATAATAATAGAATTGGTGAAATCTTATATACTCCATGATAGATCTGAAGAATCGTAGGACTTCCAATTTGTCTGTCACAGTTTTGCTCCTGCAAAAAGCAAATGCATACCACTGTCTCTTATCCATCCGTTACAACTAACTGAAAAAGACTAATTCTTCAAAATTTATATTTCTCTGATTAAGCTACCCGGAAATATTGTTTTTGTAAGTGGATCCAATGCATATCACATCTGTGAAATTTATACATATATTAACTTGTCCCCTTAAACTGAAAAGTATGTCCATCTGATTTTATCATTCTTATTTCAAAGCACACCTCACTAACGTCTAATAGGTATTAACTCCAACGTTACGCAAAAGAAAATCTACCAATCATAATATACATAAGTGACCCTGGGGTGCTCAGCCTCTCCACAAGCCGTATGTGCCACTATCCATTGCCAATTCTGGACGATTGTCCAAATCGATTACTAAAATCACACGCTGAGTGACGTATGCTATCTAAAAACAAGATTTGTCCAATATGCGGTACCATATTAAACATAGAATCTGGAACATAATATACAATCCCCACTTGTGAGGTGTATGTGGTTGAATGCTATCAAAGCACAATAAGTGTGCCTCAATAAGAAAAAAAAAGAGCTATGTCAAAGGCGACCCACTCTTAGACTTAAACTGCGCGTGAATACCAGACACGGAATAAGGAGATACGAATAAACAATATTCAACACTAACGGATACGTAAATAAAGCCTTTACAATAGATAATGTTCTGTAATGAAAACAAAAACTGTATGATAAACACTAATCAGTGTTTTACTTCCTTTCATTCCTGGAAGATATTAGAGAGTTCACTGTATGGATCACAAGACACACTTTCGAGATCTAAACCGTAGCGAAGACAAGAAAGACTGTTCGACTGTAACCCTGGGTCCCCGCAAATTTTAAAACTGATCATCATGGAATAAACGTTATCTAAGCATCTCGTGTTCTACATTCCTTAACTCCGTGCCCGCTGCCGAGCACGTTAAATTTCAAATAAAAGGAAGTAATTAATATTCAACAAAACAGAACATTAAGTGAATTGAACTTCAGGAGCAAGAAAAGTCGTGTTCAGGAGGTGAAATATATAGTACATACTACTTACTAATAGTAAGCAGCATAGGTTTCAAGACAGAAGGAAGAATGATAAAGGACAGATAAGAAAGGAATTGGCACATGTAAAATTAGTTTCTGTAAACGTAGAATAGGGCTACATGAATTAGTTATATAAGCGAAGAGTAAGAGTAAATACAGTGGCGTATTACATTCACGTTAGTGATCCAAAGTGATAAAAATTAAGGGTCAGTTAAGTGTAGAGCGTGACATCCGAGGCTTTTAAAATATCAATGAAAATGAAATCTACGAAGAGATTTCGACAAAATTTCAAAAGATTATGATTTGTCCTAGGCTTATCCAGAAACCCAAAATAAGACGTCCATCAATCAGGGCTCATAAGATGGCGCAGAAAAAAATTCCGACAAACATTGTAAAATATTATTCCATGTAAGAAAAGTTTGTTATAATAATCACACAGTGTTGCAGCATTAACAACTGGATGACGTTTCGAGCATAAATTATTGCTCATAATCATATCAATTTAGTCAAACGTTTTCACAATTTATCCTATATATATATATATTCTCTTTCTGTCTCTCCAACTTCCCTTTGTTGTTTGTTGTCACTTTCCATATCTCCGGTATAGGCGTTGCGTCATTCCGACTGCACGTGTGCGGTTTTCAATCGATAAACAAAGCTTCAGCGAATAACCTCTCTCTCCACCTTAATATATTATTTTATGATACTCTCACCCTGTCCCACCCTATTTTGTGATTAAACGCAGGTGAATGGAGTGCAATGGCTCAGCGTTTTT
Source organism: Trichobilharzia szidati (assembly GCA_944472155.2). Taxonomy (NCBI): domain Eukaryota; kingdom Metazoa; phylum Platyhelminthes; class Trematoda; order Strigeidida; family Schistosomatidae; genus Trichobilharzia; species Trichobilharzia szidati. Next base: position 55,938,572 of record OX235279.1, on the reverse strand, counting down.
CTAGGTTATTTAACTTAGCAGGGTCAATTGTTCTAGGTCTAGCTAAATTTTTATGTTCCAGTAATCTAGTTGACCCTGATCTACTAGTTTGACCTATGTAATTGACCCCACAGTCGTTACATGGTATTTGGTCAATTATATTATTTGTAAAGCAATTAGTTCCCTTTATCAGTTTCGACAACAATAAGAAGACGTAGTTTATCTGAAACGTGTAATGTATTTGCGCAACACATTTCGGACATTCTGTTCATACACTTCCATAGGGGTACCCATCGGTCTCTGCAGGTTAGGGCTACAGAACATATTCCAAAGTGGCTGCAAAAACAAATAAAATCGCCGGATACAATCGATCCCGTAAATAGATGTCCAACATCATCTATAGCGAAGCCCATTATAGAGACGGGTCATAAGGTTGATTTCAGTCATGACTTTAAGCCCATATATGAAGCTCGGTTGGGTCACACACTTAAATTCGTTGAAGCCTTGGCTATAAACAGACTTGAACCTGTCTTATGTGTCCAAAAGTTATTTGTTATTACTTTAAGCCTGCCTTGGCAATCCAATTTAGAACCAATGATCAATTTACTTCATAATATTTTCAACGCATTCTTTGCTTTGTTTTTTCGTTCTTATCCATACCTTTGATTCATTTCCCTTCCCATTATTTTTGACCTTGACCCGTACACAATCTGACCTGTATTGTAATGATTTATGCCTTCTTGCCTTCTATAAATCTGTGGATGACAAGTACGTGTGTGATCAGAATGTCCCAGATGTGTAGCGCAAATATATTATATTCCCTAATTGGATCTGTTGGGTCCATAAGCCGACAAGGTTTATCTCTACTAGAGTTGTTTCTTTTAAATGCCACCCTGATTCCAGATTCATTGAGAATTCTATATAATAATAATAATAATAATAATTTGCTTTATTCCAGAAACAGTACTAGTGGTACAGTGTGGAATTTTCAGCACATATCTACAATACTTGCATCTAATTTTACAGACATTTAAAATAAGTATTAAACAAACAAAAAAAAAAATAAATCTGAAGACACCAACAGCCAAAAAAAACAGGATAAACACAAAATAATTATAAATGCGAAAAAGTACAAAAGTCTACCAAAGTCTAATGCAGTGTTTGTGGTGGTAGTGTGAGTAGTCCTGAATAATACAAAATTTTTTAAGGTGGTGACTATGGCGTTCACAACCAATGATTGTCAGTTTAATATTGCCGAAAATTATAGAAAAATAAGAAAAAGCAGCCACAAAACTAATATTACATGATGGTTAATGACAGGACAATTTTGTTATACTCATAGTGCTAATAGAGTCGGAACCAGTGGATACACAATAGAAGGAATATAGTAAAGTACAAAAAAGGAAGACAATGTTAATATTTTAGGTAGCTAAGTATAAGGCCTATGACGTCTCTTCTTTATATGGCAGTGCTACAGAGGCTTTGAATTCTGTATTATTTTCGTCACCTTTATTGCCAGTCTTAGTTTTTCTATGGTTCCTCATATATTTCTGAATACATTCTGGTGGGTAGTTATTCACTAGTAATATTTCCTTTATTTGCTTGATTTCTTCATCTAAATCTTCTGGTCTACTGGTTAGGCTCTTGGCCCGATTATAATGACATTAAACTAAACCTATCTTCACCGATTATGGAAGGGATTAATTAGAGTCTAAGTATTTATTAGAGTTTGCCAGTTCCCTAGAAATGCTAGTAACTAATCCACCATTTCGTTTTCCTTTTATTCTACAGTCTAGCATGGCCAACTTACGCTGTTCACTTTCTTACTCAGAAGTGAATTAGATTCCGTCTCCTATTGAGTTTGTGTGTGTGAGGAATTGAGGGATATGTTGAGATATCAACACGGTGCATTTGTCATCCACATATCTCCACCATAACCTAGGAGCAGGATTAAACAATCTAAGAGCCTTATGTTCCCAACTATCCATAAATATGTCTTCCACATTTGAGGATATTGGCGATCCCACTGACACCCCATGCGTTTTTTGATATAGTTTATTTTGAAATTTGAGTACAGTGGAGGTTAGACGTAACTGAACACGTAATATTATTTCATCAACCGAGAGCTTATTCCTACTTTTGACTCCAGCATGAATGTTCAGTTCATTCCTGACTGTCTCCAGAGCTTTATTAATGGGAATACTAGTATATAGACTGGTTGTATCAAAACTAATCATTTTTCATCTATCTCTAATTGGATTTCCTCTAGTTTCTGTTTCATTACATAGGAATTAGTTAGTCTAGAATTTGACCTTTCTCTAATGGGGCATAATATTAATGCTAAATATTTAGATAATTCGTGGGTCAGAGTGTTCCTAAAGTCAACTATTGGCCTGATGGGGTATCCTGCTTTATGGGTTTTTATAGTCCCATACATTCTACTGGTATTATTAGTTTTAGGCATGAGATTAAACCATTTTGACACACCCAAAGGCGATTTCACACGGCATACTAGATCACAAGTAGATTGTTTGATTTCATTCATAATAGTGTCCATAGCTTTTTTAATTTCCTCATGTGGTCCTATTTCAATATGTTGACTGACCTTGTTTATGTTATCTGATTTTGCCATGACTACTGTTGTATTACCCTTGTCCGCCCTTGAAATCACTATGTTTTTTTAGTTTCTCAAGCTTTTTAGAGCCACTATTTCTTTTTATGATAAGTTGCTTCTTCTTTCCTTCTGATTTTTCAGTGTCAAAGCACACTGTGCTCCGACTTGTTCCGCAGTAGTTTTGTCTATTTCACTTAATGGCTCTTCTATACTAGGAGTCACTTCATCAGGTTTCACTCTGTTAACAGAAGTTGTTAAAATCATTGAAGTCTAATCACTTTTCAAGCACTCTTATTACATCCGAATTTAAGGCTCTTGTTGAGAAGGTAATTACCCATTTTGTTTTATTGATGGTTGACGGTTCATTGGCGAGTTCTTTTTCTTCTTTAGTAGGGTATTTTTCTTCCATTAATTTGTTGAACTTTTTGATTTGAGTATTTTTGGACTTATTGAATGCAGACAAACCTGACATTTTGGCTGTCTCGAGTAACATTGCATAATCCTTGTTATCTACGATACTTTTTAATTCGAACTTCAGTTGTTCACTCTCAAGTCTGATGGCAGTTAGCTCCTTGATGATTCTATGGATCTCTTCTCTTAAACAGAGTCTGCTGAGGTGTACTCCTGCTGCTTTCACCTTTCTTGTTTTAACTGGAACGCGTATACGAAGATAATCTGAAATAATTCTATTTTTCAAGCATCGAATGATAAAAATACGGTGATTTGCCTATGTTGATTCTGTTTGTGATAATCGTGAGAGTATATTGACTAGACTTTGAACAGGAGGATCATAAATATCATTAGCGTATGTGTAGAAATTCGGCACTATTGTAGAATGTAATCCTATATTAGATAAGTTTATTTTATTGATCACACAGTGTTGCAGCATTAACAACTGGATGACGTTTCGAACATAAATTATTGCTCATAATCATATCAAGGTACTCACGCAACTTTATAACTTCTTTTATATAATTCCATTATTTTTCATCGCTTGATTTGATTGGTAGTAGTATTTTCCATATCTCCGGTATGAGTGATGAGTCACTGCGATTTCATGTATTGTTGTAGACCCAATGAACAAGGATTCAGTAATCAACCTCTCTCTCCACCTACCTATATTACTATTTAAAATTTTGACTCAGAGCCACTTTATTGTCTGGTTGTGTTTTAATTCATTCAGTGTAATTGCTGAGCTTTTTTTCGAAATTACTTATCTTCTCCGCGTCAACTATTCTCAACTCAACTAAATACTTATGTTCCAGCACTCTGACTACTCACAACCTACTAGTTTGACCTATGTAGTTGTCCTCTCAGTCATTGCAAGCTATTTCGTAAACTATATTATTTTATCTAATTGGGTCAACCTACAGAGCTTGTCCCTGAGTGAGTTTGTAGGATTGAATGCTATCCTAACCCCTGCTTTATTGAGAATCCTACGTTAGGCCTCAGATGTCCTCTCTCTATATGGTTTAACAGTAGATGCCTTATATTCTTTCTTATTTATGTTATCATTATTAGTTTCACCATTAGTTTTGTTTTGCTTTTGAATTTTACAAGATAGTTATTTAACACCAACGGCCCTTCTATCTGTTTTATTTCATCATTTAGGTCTTTTCTTGTGCTACTTAGTGCTACTGCTCCGTTTGTTAGACGCTTAAATAAGCTTGCTTTAACAGTTAACGGATGAGATGAATTAAAGTTTAATATCTATTAGAATGCGTTATTATTATATTATTATTCCCTTGGGTTCCTAGTGGAACATAGGGCTTCAACTGCACGCCTCCACTTGCTTCTGTCTTGTGCTGTACTTTTCACCTGTATCCATGTTGATCCATACTGTTTCAGTTCCTCTTCACACGATCTCCTGCATGTCACCCTTGGACGTCCCACTCGCCGCTTCCCTTTCCGGTTCCACTCGAGGGCTTGACGCGCAATGTCACCCAACGGCCTCCTCAGCGAGTGTCCAATCCATCTCCACTTTCTCCTGCATATTTGTTGAGCGATTGGTTCCTGATTTGTTTGTTCCCATAGCTTCTTGTTTTTGATTCTTTCCGGCCATCTAATCTTCAGTATAGAACGAAGACAGTTGTTGATAAAGGTCTGCAACCTGTTGGAAATGTTCTTTGTGACCCGCCAAGTTTCTGATCCGTATAGAAGAACTGACTTGACGTTTGTATTGAAAATCCGAATTCGGTTGTTGATGTTGAGTAACGAAGATTTCCAGATTGGTTACAGGTTGATGAATGTGTTTCTCGCCTTCCCGATTCTCGATTTGACATCTTCGTCCGTTCCTCCTGTAGTTGAGACAATGCTCCCTAGATAAGTGAAAGAAGTAACCTCTTTCAAATCCCTTCCGTTGATGGTGATCGGCACTGGATGTTGCTGCTGTTGTTGTTGTTGGTTGGTTATTTTCATAACCTCCGTCTTGTCTATGTTCACCTGGAGTCCTGTCTTTGCTGCTTCTTCGACCAGTTTGTCAGTTTTCGCTTGTAAGTCTTTGATTTTGTGTGACATCAAACATAAATCATCTGCGAAATCCAGGTCTTCTAGGTTCTTCACGTCGGTCCAGGATATCCCTGTCTTCTCATTTCCCACTGTCTGACGCATAATCCAGTCCACCACAATTAGGAATATCATTGGTGATAATAAGCACCCTTGTGTGACTCCTGTGTTTACTCCTAACACTTCGCTGAGTTTTTCGTTGTGGATCACTTGACATGTGCCGTTGTCGTACAGCTGTTGATTAAGGTTGATGAATATTTGGGGTACGCCATAGTACTCGAGTAGTTTCCAAATTACTTCGCGGTCAACGCTGTCGAAAGCCTTCTCAAAGTCTATAAAGTTGAGGTAGAGGTTTGATTGCCATTCCATGCTTTGTTCGATGATAATGCGTAGAGTTGCAATTTGGTCAGAACATGATTTGCCTTTCCTGAATCCAGCTTGTTCTGGTCGGAGTTCTGTATCCAGTGCGTCCTTTATTCTCTCCAGGATGATGCGACTCAGGATTTTACTTGGCGTCGATAGGAGCATGATTCCTCGCCAGTTCTTGCAGAGTCCTAAGTCGCCCTTCTTTGGTAGTTTCACCAGGTAACCTTTCTTCCAGTCAGTAGGCACCTTTCCCTCTTTCCAGATCTTTTGCAATAATGGAGTCAGCATATCTGCTGTCGTTTCTGGGTCCGCTTTCAGTGCTTCCGGGGGTATTCCATCTGGTCCAGCTGCTTTTCCGGCTTTCAGAAGCTTGATTGCATTCAAGACTTCAGTTTTCGTTGGAGGATTGGTGTCAACTTGCAGTTGTGTACGTGCTGTTGTTGGTATTTCTGGACGGGTTGTAGGTGGTGGTCGGTTCAAGAGTCTTTTGAAGTGGTCCGCCCATTGTTTAGTCTGTCTTTCTTCTTTGGTAATTGGGTTCCCTTGGCTGTCTTTTATAGGTTTCATTTGTGTTGATCTCTTCCCGGATAGAGACTTGGTTATCTGATATAGTGTCCTCAGGTCCCTTTTGCCTGCTGCCTTCTCAGCTTCAGTAGCCAGGTTGTCGTAGAATTGTCTTTTATCCTTCCTGGCACTCTTCTTCACTTCTTTGTCCAGTGCTGTGTAAGTTGAACTCAGCGTCTCCTTCTCTTGTCCATCTTTGCATTGAATCATTTTTTCTTTCACCATTCTCCTCTCCTCCATTAGCTTCCAAGTGTCCGTTGAGAGCCATTCCTTGTCTTGTTTCTTCTTTCTTCCTAAAACCGTTGAACACGTTTCGTTGAAAATTACCTTCAGAGAGTTCCAATGGTCTTCCACGGATGATTCCTCAGTAGTGCCAGGTAGTCTATCTTGCTTAGCTCTGACAGTTGCAGTGAAAGTGTCCTTTGTGGTTGTGTCCTTCGGGTTTTGAGTGTTAAACTTGCATTATGGGCTATCCCCAGCTATCCTCGGGGCTTTTAGCTTCACCATGAAAGTCCCTTGTACTAGATAGTGGTCTGAACCCACATCTGCTCCTCTCCTCGATCTTGCGTCCAGTAGGCTCCGTCTCCACTTCCTTGAGATTGAAATGAAGTCTATCTGGTTTTCGGTGTGTCCATCTGGTGAAATCCATATCGCCTTGTGTATATCCCTGTGTTTGAACACACTGCCACCAAACACCAAATCATTGAAGGTGCAGAAGTCTGAGAAGAGTTCACCGTTGTCGTTCATTTCACCGAAGGCCTCACGACCCATGGTGAGTTCTCTTCCTGTATTGTCTCCTCCCAGTTTCACATTCATGTCACCCATCAGGATTTTGATATCGCTTTTTGGGACGTCGTCCATTACTGTTTGTAGTTGACTGTAGAAGTCCTCCTTCTTCTCTTGTTCTGAGACGTTTGTAGGCGCATAGCATTGAATGATTGTGACCTTTTTTCCTTTTGAGTTGAACCTGGCTGTCATTATCCTGGAGGAGATTGGTTCCCACTGCATGAGAGCCTTAGCCGCTATTGGTGACATCATGATGGCCACTCCCTCGGTGTGCTCGTGGTTGTCCTCTGGGTGACCGGAATAGATTACTGTCTCTCCAGTTGATAGTTGGCACCTTCCACATCCGTTCCATCTGCTCTCGCAGATTCCCAACACTTCCATTTTATATCTCCTCATTTCTGCGGCTACCTGGGTAGCCTTTCCAGTTTCGTACATTGTACGAATGTTCCACGTCCCCATCCTTATTTTTGCTTTCATCGAAAGAAGGCACATCGGCTGACTGGCTTCCCGAAGGCTTTCACCAGCCTGCGTCATTTCACTTCCCCGATTCCAGCGAAAAATAAGGTTATTGTTTGTATTTTTAGAATTTTTAATGTATTTGTGCGTTGAAGCTTTTGTAGCAATTTGGTTAAGTTTTGGGGGTGGAGTTGATAGAACCACGCCCCAACCCTCCCTCTTTATCCGGGCTTGGGACCGGCTAGAATACTAGTGACCTAGAAATCTAGGCGAGGTTCATTAGAATGCGTTGGCCTATTATAAACGCTAGTGTGCAGTTCACCTGTTTCTGTTGGTTTCATTTTACAATCTTACATAATTAAAGCATCTTTAATGAACTGTAATTGCATTGATCATACTTTACAAATCGATATTATTTAAAAAAGCTAATATTGTTAATAACTACTAATTTAAAATATTCTGTGTATATGAACATATATAAATAATTGTAGAGCCTGGAAGATGAATTTATCGAGAAGAGTATTCTTTGCTTGATTATTTTGTGTTTTATAGATGTCTGAATGAATATTTTTGCTATATTGAAATCTTCTGAGCATCATTTTGCGCTAAAAGTACTCAACGAGTATTTAAAGTATAGCGCAAGGCTCAGCGAAGCAAAGACTACTGTTGACTTTATCCACCAGTATATTGAAACAAACCGGTATCCGAAATCTTATTGGAAATCTCTACGCCGTTGCAGAATCCGGCCTAATGATAAGACACTCAAACGCCATGCGCGTAACCAAATTGACTCAATTCAATCGTGTATTACTGAGTTATCGAAGAATGTGACAGAAAGTTTCTATGCTGTCAGCGAATTACCAGAAAACTTAAAGAAACTATTTTTAGATTATGTGGATATAATTGTGAGTAATAGGAAAGAAAAGAAACTCCTGAAGCTGGTACAGAGCTTAGAGAACAAGGCACCTGGAACAAGATTTCCTCCGAACCCAAATCGTTTTGTGTTTAATTTTTCAGGTGTAATACTTAGTGAAGTGGATCTGCAGGTTTTATCGTTTGGCCCTAAATTTTGTGATAGCCATGTAGAAATTAACAAAATGGATGCACAAATTCAGTTCGAAAGTCTCTACACTCAAACGGAAGGCCTAACACCCTCATCAAATGAAGATGTTGAAAGACTTAAATCAACACTGGTCGATTGTTGCTATTATTACATGAACAATAAACGCAATTCGCACAGTATCTTAACCGAAAAACATAGAGAAGCCCTGGATGTTCTCCGCAAAAATGATAACATAATAATAACAAGACCGGATAAGGGCTCAGGAGTGGTGATCATGAACAAAGCGGATTACTTTGAGAAGATGAATACTATTCTTAATGATAATCTAAAATTCCAAAAAATCTCCTCTTCTCTGGATCCGATTGAAAAGACTGAAACAACAAGGCTTCATCTCACAGAGTCAGTACACATCACTTAAACCCACCGGAAGGTTAACACCAAGACTATATGGCTCGCCTAAAGTGCACAAAAATGGTGTACCGCTGCGACCAGTATTAGATATGCTAAATTCACCATACCATCCTGTAGCCAAATGGTTAGTCGAACTCTTACAGCCCCTTCATACTGAGTTGGTGAAACATTGTCTAGAGGATACGTTTGGATTCGTTGAAAGGATAAGAGATTTAAATGTGGACAATAAATTCATGATATCATTTGACGTATCTTCCTTATTCACCAATGTACTCGTGGAAACAGTGGACTTTATATGCGAAGAACTCAAAAGACGAAACATCGATGTTGGCATTCCTATATCTTTTATGAAAGAGCTTCTCTTGAAATGTGCAATGAATGTCCACTTTTTATTTAATAAGTAACTGTATAGACAAATCGACGGTGTGGCAATGGGGTCACCACTAGGACCCATTCTAGCCGACATTTTCCTTGCGAAACTAGAAAATGGGCCTTTGAAGGATGTTATTAGTGAACTCGAATTTTATTGTCGGTACATGGATGATACTTTTTTGATTATGAAGAACGAAAAGGAAGCAAAGAACATCCTGGATAAATTTAATGAGGTACATCCTGCAATAAATTTTACTATTGAGAAAGAAAAAGACTCTAGTATTTCATTTTTAGACGTCCTTATGACCAGAAAAGAGGACGGCACAATAAGAAGTGTTTATAGAAAACCTACATCAACGGGCCAGTACACACATTTTCTCAGCTTTGTGCCCTTGAAATACAAACGCAATCTAATAGAGTGCTTGGTCCATAGAGCAAGAGAGATTTGCTCGGACGAATGTCTTGACGAGGAACTTAACAATATTAAACGGTTACTCAGTGAGAATGGCTATCCTGAAAAGTTTATTGATAAGAATCTGAATCTGAAACCAAAGTAACCCAAGTTACCAACAGTTCCAAAAAAGGCCTTGTTCTTACAGATGCAGTTCCTAGGAGAAAACGCCAATGAGATATTAACACAGCGCCTTAGAAATGCGGTAAAAAGAGCATTCCCTGCTGCTGAATTACGCTGTATCTTTAAAACCACTCCTCTTCTGCGTTCGGGAATAAAAGACAATTTACCTAATTTCGCCTCTTCCATGTGTATATACCAACTTAACTGCTCCTGTGGAGCCAGTTAGTTGTATAGGCCGTACAATTAGGCGTGTTTCGCGTCGACTTTCCGAACATCACCCTGCCTGGTTAAGCAAAGGACAAACGAAATCTATTCGCAGCGCTATTCTGTCTCATCTTGTGGAGACAGCACACAAGATAGATGTTAACCAGGCTTTCATAGTCGTTTACCGCATACCAACAAATCCTTACTTCGCCTTAAGGGTTCGTTTACTAAATACTGCTGAGGCCATTTGGATCCACATTAAGAGGCCCAATTTATGCGTGCAAAGGAAGCTAGTTCAGACATTATCCTTACCTTGGCCATCTAGGTTTGAATGATCCTCAATTTTGTGGAAATTTCCCTAATTTTAGGTGATATTCTATTCGCTATTCTTTCTTTATTATTATTATAACTTAAGCATCTTTAATGAACTGTAATTGCATTGATCATACTTTACAAATCGATATTATTTAAAAAAGCTAATATTGTTAATAACTATTAATTTAAAATATTCTGTGTATATTATTATTATTATTTTGTATCGTTAATTCCTACAGGAACAATGGGGCTTCAGCCGTGCGTCTCCATTGCGTTCTGTTCTCTGTTAGAGTCTTCACCTGGCTCCAAGTCTGCCCACACGCTTTCATCTCCTCTTCACATGACCTCCTCCAAGTCACCCTTGGACGACCAACTCGCCACTTCCCTTTCGGGTTCCACTAAAGGGCTTGTCTAGTTATGTCACTTGATGGTTTCCTCAGAGTATGGCCAATCCATCTCCATTTCTTCCTGCCTATTTGTTTCACAATCGGTTCCTGGTTGGTTCGTTCCCAAAGATCCCTGTTGCTGGTCTTTTCTGGCTGGCCATCTGATCTTGAGTATTGAGCGAAGACAACTGTTAATGAAGGTCTGTAGTTTGTTTGAGATTCTCTTTATGACGCGCCAAGTCTCTGATCCGTATAGTAGCACTGACTTCACATTCGAGTTGAAAATCCGGATCTTATTTTTGACGCTGAATGCTGTTGACCTCCACACAGACTTGAGAGTAGTGAAAGCTTGTCTTGCTTTTCCGATCCTTGCTTTGATATCCTCGTCAGTTGGGCCTGTAGTTGAAACGATGCTTCCCAGGTAGGTAAAGGAGGTTGTTTCTTTCAGGTTCCTTCCATTTATGCTGATTGCTGTCTGTTGTTGTTGCTGTGGCTGTTGGTGTTGGCCAGGAATCTTCATCACCTCCGTTTTCTCTATGTTCACCTGAAGTCCTATCTTCTCTGGATGCTTCTTCTGCCAACTTGTTGCTTTTCGCTTGCAGATCTTCCAGTTTGTGGGAAATCAGACATATATCATCGACGAAGTCCAGATCCTCCAAGTTTTTTCTGTGAGTCCATTTTATGCCTATTTCCTCATTGCCCGCTGTCTGTCGCATTATCCAATCTACTACAATCAGGAAAATCATTGGCGATAGTAGGCAGCCTTGTCTTACTCCTGTCCTCACTTCGAAGGATTCCGTGAGTTTCCCGTTGTGGATTACTTGGCATGCAGCATTGTCGTACAGCTGTTGGATGAGATGTATAATTGTCGGTGGCACCCCGTAGTAGCGAAGTAGTTGCCAAATCACCTCTCGATAGACGCTGTCGAAGGCCTTTTCAAAGTCGATGAAGTTGAGATAGAGAGGTGACTGCCACTCCAAGCTTTGTTCAATGATGATCCGTAATGTGGCGATCTGATCAATGCATGACTTGTTTCTCCTAAATCCAGCCTGTTCCGGTCGAAGTTTTTCATCCAGGGCATGTTTGATTCTCTCCATGATGATGCGGCTTAGTATTTTGCTTGGGATGGACAGGAGCATAATTCCGCGCCAGTTCTTGCATTGACTTAGGTCTCCTTTCTTTGGTAGTTTGAATAAGTATCCTTTCTTCCAATCCACGAGTACCTTGCCTTCTTTCCACACCTTATCCAGTAGTGGCGTCATCAAGTCCGCTGTTGTCTCTGGGTCCGTTTTCAATGCTTCTGCTGGGATTTCATCTGGTCCTGCTGCTTTTCCACCTTTTAGCAACTTGATTGCCTTCAGGTCTTCTGATTTCGTCAGGGGGTTGGTATTCACTAGTAGCTCTGTCTCAGTTGTTGTTATTGTTGGGCGCGTTGTAGGTGGTGATCGATTTAGGAGTCTTTTGAAGTGTGTGTTCTGTCTCCACAAGATGAGACAGAATAGCGCTGCGAATAGATTTCGTTTGTCCTTTGCTTAACCAGGCAGGGTGATGTTCGGAAAGTCGACGCGAAACACGCCTAATTGTACGGCCTATACAACTAACTGGCTCCACAGGAGCAGTTAAGTTGGTATATACACATGGAAGAGGCGAAATTAGGTAAATTGTCTTTTATTCCCGAACGCAGAAGAGGAGTGGTTTTAAAGATACAGCGTAATTCAGCAGCAGGGAATGCTCTTTTTACCGCATTTCTAAGGCGCTGTGTTAATATCTCATTGGCGTTTTCTCCTAGGAACTGCATCTGTAAGAACAAGGCCTTTTTTGGAACTGTTGGTAACTTGGGTTACTTTGGTTTCAGATTCAGATTCTTATCAATAAACTTTTCAGGATAGCCATTCTCACTGAGTAACCGTTTAATATTGTTAAGTTCCTCGTCAAGACATTCGTCCGAGCAAATCTCTCTTGCTCTATGGACCAAGCACTCTATTAGATTGCGTTTGTATTTCAAGGGCACAAAGCTGAGAAAATGTGTGTACTGGCCCGTTGATGTAGGTTTTCTATAAACACTTCTTATTGTGCCGTCCTCTTTTCTGGTCATAAGGACGTCTAAAAATGAAATACTAGAGTCTTTTTCTTTCTCAATAGTAAAATTTATTGCAGGATGTACCTCATTAAATTTATCCAGGATGTTCTTTGCTTCCTTTTCGTTCTTCATAATCAAAAAAGTAACATCCATGTACCGACAATAAAATTCGAGTTCACTAATAACATCCTTCAAAGGCCCATTTTCTAGTTTCGCAAGGAAAGTGTCGGCTAGAATGGGTCCTAGTGGTGACCCCATTGCCACACCGTCGATTTGTCTATACAGTTACTTATTAAATAAAAAGTGGACATTCATTGCACATTTCAAGAGAAGCTCTTTCATAAAAGATATAGGAATGCCAACATCGATGTTTCGTCTTTTGAGTTCTTCGCATATAAAGTCCACTGTTTCCACGAGTACATTGGTGAATAAGGAAGATACGTCAAATGATATCATGAATTTATTGTCCACATTTAAATCTCTTATCCTTTCAACGAATCCAAACGTATCCTCTAGACAATGTTTCACCAACTCAGTATGAAGGGGCTGTAAGAGTTCGACTAACCATTTGGCTACAGGATGGTATGGTGAATTTAGCATATCTAATACTGGTCGCAGCGGTACACCATTTTTGTGCACTTTAGGCGAGCCATATAGTCTTGGTGTTAACCTTCCGGTGGGTTTAAGTGATGTGTACTGACTCTGTGAGATGAAGCCTTGTTGTTTCAGTCTTTTCAATCGGATCCAGAGAAGAGGAGATTTTTTGGAATTTTAGATTATCATTAAGAATAGTATTCATCTTCTCAAAGTAATCCGCTTTGTTCATGATCACCACTCCTGAGCCCTTATCCGGTCTTGTTATTATTATGTTATCATTTTTGCGGAGAACATCCAGGGCTTCTCTATGTTTTTCGGTTAAGATACTGTGCGAATTGCGTTTATTGTTCATGTAATAATAGCAACAATCGACCAGTGTTGATTTAAGTCTTTCAACATCTTCATTTGATGAGGGTGTTAGGCCTTCCGTTTGAGTGTAGAGACTTTCGAACTGAATTTGTGCATCCATTTTGTTAATTTCTACATGGCTATCACAAAATTTAGGGCCAAACGATAAAACCTGCAGATCCACTTCACTAAGTATTACACCTGAAAAATTAAACACAAAACGATTTGGGTTCGGAGGAAATCTTGTTCCAGGTGCCTTGTTCTCTAAGCTCTGTACCAGCTTCAGGAGTTTCTTTTCTTTCCTATTACTCACAATTATATCCACATAATCTAAAAATAGTTTCTTTAAGTTTTCTGGTAATTCGCTGACAGCATAGAAACTTTCTGTCACATTCTTCGATAACTCAGTAATACACGATTGAATTGAGTCAATTTGGTTACGCGCATGGCGTTTGAGTGTCTTATCATTAGGCCGGATTCTGCAACGGCGTAGAGATTTCCAATAAGATTTCGGATACCGGTTTGTTTCAATATACTGGTGGATAAAGTCAACAGTAGTCTTTGCTTCGCTGAGCCTTGCGCTATACTTTAAATACTCGTTGAGTACTTTTAGCGCAAAATGATGCTCAGAAGATTTCAATATAGCAAAAATATTCATTCAGACATCTATAAAACACAAAATAATCAAGCAAAGAATACTCTTCTCGATAAATTCATCTTCCAGGCTCTACAATTATTTATATATGTTCATATACACAGAATATTTTAAATTAGTAGTTATTAACAATATTAGCTTTTTTAAATAATATCGATTTGTAAAGTATGATCAATGCAATTACAGTTCATTAAAGATGCTTTAATTATGTAAGATTGTAAAATGAAACCAACAGAAACAGGTGAACTGCACACTAGCGTTTATAATAGGCCAACGCATTCTAATGAACCTCGCCTAGATTTCCTAGGTCACTAGTATTCTAGCCGGTCCCAAGCCCGGATAAAGAGGGAGGGTTGGGGCGTGGTTCTATCAACTCCACCCCCAAAACTTAACCAAATTGCTACAAAAGCTTCAACGCACAAATACATTAAAAATTCTAAAAATACAAACAATAACCTTATTTTTCGCTGGAATCGGGGAAGTGAAATGACGCAGGCTGGTGAAAGCCTTCGGG